>MIQA02018689.1:0-43113 GCA_001887855.2 Sclerospora graminicola
ATTGTCATTCTATATAATGTCCTTGTGTGAATATAGCTTTCGCAAAATCCCAGTTTAGGAAGGATCATCGCGTGGGTGGAGGAAATATCCATTTCCTTCCAGGATAACCATGCCCTATGAAATATCGTCTGCTGATATTAGCCACGTCATTGCATCTTTGAGCCGCTGCACCCTTACTGCAATTGGCAACGGAATAATCCCTAAACCTCTTGCTTCCCAGGGAGTTTATAATAGACTTGGAGAAATTTTGTGCCAACTGGATTTATATCTTTAGTTGTTGCTGCCGTATAAGGTTTTTGTAACCGGATTAATCAAATATTTTTTTGCACTGGAGGATGAAAAACTTTCGCCGTAAAGAGGAATTGAGGGGACTACAATCGTTTTAAACAGAAGAACTCGATTTATTAACGATACACCACATTGTTGTTGCAGTTACTAATATCCGTTGAAGCTCCGAATTCGTAAAGCCCATTTTTTTGGTAATCATAATTCCATGTCCTATTTATATCAAATATTTAACAGTGCCACCTGATTTAACCACTGGGATATCATACCATTCCTTTTTTTGCACCTCTGAATCAAGGAAAAGAATATTACATTTATTTTTTGCACCTTTGGATAAAAGAGAATTCCAAATAGTCGTACCAAACGTAGTGCTTGTTGTGCTTTTTTAGGAATAATGTCAACAAATGCGGAAAATTTGTGTGCTACTTCCTGTGAAGCCGAGACAGGGCTAATGCATTTCAAGTGTGGAGATTGTTTTATCGCTAAAGCGAGCGGTTCCACCGCAAAAATGACCAATAATGGTGCCAAGGGGCATCCTTGTCGTATTCCGGACTTCACCATCATCGCACCCGATTTTTGTTGTTAACGTAAAATTCAGCCAAATTTCCAAAATGAATAATAGACATTAATTGGATAAACGCAGATGAAAATCCAAATAGCTTTTGAGTCGCTAGTAGATAGTCCTGATCCAAGGAATCATACGCTTTAGCGATATCAAGAAGTGCAATACCAGCCTGCTGACTTGGATCATCAACTTGTATTATTTTTAACCATAGCCATCGTTATCGCCACCTCTTCTTCCGATTACAAAATCGTGTGTAGTTTCACCAATCAGTCTTCCCAAGAATGACTGAAGTCGTGTAGCCAATATTTTGGCAAATATCTTATAACTCCTTTGAAGCAAAGAAATCGGCCAATAATCAAGGTCATTTGTCGAATCTCCTTTTTTCTAAGTGGTATCACAATAGCTTTCTGAAATGAGGGGGGAGCGGCGCCCCGTTTAGTATCTGATTATATAGTTGAACCAAATGTCCAACTAGTTCATCGCGAAAGTCTTTATAAAACGCGTTTCCTAGTCCGTCCTGTCCAGTTGCTTTCCTTCTCTCTAGAGTCTTTATTGCTAGTACCACTTCCTCATATTGGATATGTTCCACTAAACTCATATTGTGTTGTTCGTATCTCGACGATTCTCTGGAATTGTCATAAAATCAGTTAAAGCGTTCGATAATTGAGTGGTCGGAATTTTAGCATGTCGTTTCCCAGGGATATTACCCCAAGTTATGGCGAAGCGGTTTGGGATGGATGTTTTTTCTGGAAATGCGGACCCGTGTCTTTTATCAATCTGCGAGACGAATTGTTTTCCTTTCCGATATTGCAGTCCGGCGGAATAGCCAACGAATATTCTGGACTGAACGGTGTAATTTTCTGCCCTTTCTAATTAGAGCAGATTAATGCATATCAGATCGAGTTGCAGTAATGATTTCTTTACGCGTGCAGGCATTATCTCGGATTTGCCGTTGGCGTTGTTTAACCCTTCTTTACGTCTTCTTGCTATCTTTCGTGTGGATTGATATTCCATCTTGACACTCTGCTGTCCAATGATACCAAGTGATTTTTCCTTTTTCCAAGTCTACAAGTTTCTGAGTGATAAATGAGCGGAAGAAATTTGCTATAGACGGCATCTTGTACCCATAAATGGGTAACGAGGAGATGGCCGTAATCTCTTCACGTTTTGTCTCTTGTTCTTGGCTGTCTCAAAATTAGTAAAACTTGCTCGTGATCGGATATACTGGGGTATCCCCCACCACTAACTGTTGGAACCAGCGGTCAAGTCGGCTGGCTTCCTCACCCCTCCAGTACGTGAAGTGTCCAACAAGTTCCATCTGCTCAACGCAAAATGCAGATTCCGTAAGAGTGCGTGCATAAAGTAATCCTAATTTGCGAGTTAGTGTCGAAAAGATTTCACTTCCCGTTTTATCTTCTCTTGATCCACCTAACCAATCTAACGTTGGCGATTCAACGCAATTAAAGTCTCCCGCCAGAATTACCCGGACTTGAATCATTATGAGAATACTAGATATATGTTTGAAGAAATGATCCCTTTTTATCGAGTCCCCTGACGGCGCGTATATAATCACGATCACACAAGGGTTCCACTGGATTGCTTTAAACCGTTCCGTCTATGTGTCCCGTCGCCAGAGGAATATTTGCTCTGCTAAAACAGGGTGTAATAGAATAGCCAGCCTGCCTTTCTTTTTGTTTGTGACACTTCATAGAGATAGCGATTTGCCCGTACCTAATTTACCCCATAGACGCCTTCATCTACTAGCAATGTCTGCTTGTTCATCATAGGAGGTGATGTGTGTTTCTTGCATCATGACTATTTGTGGTTGGTGAATCGTGGCTGGGGATCTACAGGCTGTCAACCAGGCGACAATATCTGTTTTTTAATCCTCGAACATTTTTGCTGATAATTCGTAAATTTGATCTCCCAATTATACCCATTATGGACTGTTTTGTCGGACTGAACTCCAAATATTTAAAAAGCTGTCGAGACGCGTACGTGTCATATTGTGATAAATCAAAGTAGGAATGTTGTGGCCATGAACACTCGTCCTGGTAAAGAGATTCGCGGTGCCCTTAGTAAAGGTGGGATCGTGTTCGATCTAAAGTGTCTTCCGATGTTGTATTCGAAGGGGCAGGTATTTCACATGAGTTGTCTTAAGATACTCCACCAAATTGACCCATGCGTCTGCTTGACCATTTAACACATCTTGTACTTTCCGTGTGTACAGTGACGCTACAGACCCTGTTCAGAAGTGCCGTTGTAAAAGTGTCATTAATGTCGATGGGGCGATACTATTTCTCTAATATTGCAGCTAGCTCCTCGGCGTGTAGGTAGACATCTCGCGAATGGAACCACGAGTTTCGGTGCGCATAATTCGATTAATGGACTGTTACCATATTTGACTATTTTTAAAAGTTCCCATTCTTGAGAACTATCCATAACCTCTTGTCTAAGAGATGGATGGGCTAGCTTCGAAAGCCGACCTTCCCATTCCACAAACCAATTGGTCGGGATTTCAGGAACTTCACCGCGTTTACCCTGCGATATCATTCCATTCCAAAACTGGTCGTGCCATGGCGCTGTGAGTAGAACCAACAAATCCTGATCAAAACTATCTAATAAATGGTACGCTCCTGGACAATCTTTTAAAAGATGCAATAAGCGATTGCGTTCGTTTACGACTGCTCGTTTCCACACTGACGTCGCCGACTCTACTAAAGGAAATTCAATCTTGGTTACCCTTTCCCAATTATGCTGATGGGCATCCCATAATTGGTACCATGGCATATTGATATATTGTGACTTATCTGAGTCATCTACCATTTCTGTGATGTCATCAATTAGTTCTCGTTGAACTGGTTTGTGCGGTTCTATCGATGCTTTTACTAAATCGTTCTTGCCCGTATCGTGTCTCACACATCGTCTTTTATTTTGAGGCTCACACTCATTACTGTTTTGTGATAAATCAGATAAAGAAGGGTCGGGTGTATTCCAAAATCGGCAGTTGATTTATGTAACAGGTTAGATGTTACAGGTTTACACTGTGCATTGCAAGTGACGAAGCGTGCAATTCAGAATAGGAACAAATGCGTTTTGTTCCTAGATAGTTTCTTTTATATTAAATTTAAATAAGACAATTTATCGAGTTAAAATAGTCCGGAATTATAATTCTGAATACGCGGTTGAAAGACAGTAAGTTTAAGAGTGAGATATTATTGAGTGGTTTTAGAATAAATAACAATAATAAAGTCTAACTAACCATCAACAAAATGTAATATAAAACTGATCTAATAATACACTGATTATTAGACCCCCTCTTGGCTTCGGCATTTACATTCCGAATCGGAATTTACTTGTGGATTATAATAACTTTATTATCCAATATTCACATTTCAGACAATAAATCTGAAATTGAAGTGTGATATTTAAACTTAAAAACCACTCGTATAATGGTGCCCCACTACATCACCAACCCCTTAAGGTGGTTGGCCATAATAATAAATTTGAATATTATCCAATCGATTCGCGGCACTTGTTGGTCAAACCAATCAATTGTTTACAAACACCATATTCACGACCAGGACACATCATGGTCGGCACACGCGGCGGCGCTCTTAAGAGCACTGCTGGAGAGGCGAAGAGAACCACCGCCTTAGCATCCGACGCTAGGGTACTCAGCACGAGAAGTAACGCTGCTAAAGCACGTCAGAAGGCGAAAGATCGCGAGAATTTGCGGCTAAAGGCACAGATGCTGCTGAAGTAGCATCAAAAAAGGGGGCGCGAAGATGTTGCTAAGGCAATATTTAACACGCTAACGCCTGTCGAAAGGCTGGCGAAGAAGAAGGCTTCGCTATTCGGTGATGGCTCCGATTCCGAGGAGGAGGGAGAAGTTGATGTCCTTCAGAAACTTGTAGCGAGTTTAAACCCGCTAGAGATTCGTCGCTTAACGGCGACACCAACGACGACTCCTACAAGAAATGGATGAAGAATCAGATTACTAGTTCCCGCGTTTCGCGTTTGCTGAGTCGTGATGTAGACTCGGCGCGAAGCTCAAATGCAGGCAGGGCTCCACCTGCCAAGAAACATCAGGCTAAAGTGGCTTATACAACTTTTGATTTGTCTTATCCTACGGAATCGCATGTTCCGGACAGGGTGGTGTTTTGGACCCCAGGTTGGGCTCTTGCGCCCGATAGTGCCGTCATCGTTAGCATGACTGCCATTATGCGTTGTTCGATATCAACGTCTTGGGTGGCTATGAAGACATCCTCGAACGTCGATTCGATCGTAGTACCGACGATGAACGTCGGTACTTTATAGTCTTTTTACGCCATTTCAGGTAAGGTACATAACTATCCGGGTCAAGCTGGTCAGGTTATTTTGGTTAGGGTACACCAAATATTTATATTGGATTTAGGGAAAATACCAGTATACGTTTCGCTTTCTAAGACACATGTCGTCATTGGTTCACAGCAACGGGTTAACAAGGTCCCCAGAAGTTGTTATTGGTTTGCTAGGGGAAGGTTGAAAGGAACCCACCAGAAGTCCCCTGACTGGGAGTCGCTGTGAAACTTATACTGAACTCAAGTCGCCCGTGTTTGGAACACGGTTTAGTTCTATTGGAAAGTATGGTGAAGTTTTGGCTTACTGTGGAAGATCGTGGAATATTGTTTGGATTTCCTGACTACGCATTAGATTGGAGTAACCCCTTTATTTTCATTGGTTAAGCTGGCCGATCGATTACTCTCGGTCCAGTCTGCTCGGGCATTGATCGACGCACCTGGTAAACAGAAACCGAGTAAAAATAGCCAGGATATTTAAATGATCGACGATAGCACGGAAACCAGTACATATAATACAAGGCAAGGAGCTATTATAACCTCTTCACAAGAGATCCAGTTAACCACAAACGGTAATCACTCCCCTTGGGACCCAGAAACATTGGAGGGAGCCTTCGAAGATATCCTACAGCGCCCCCAGGGCCCAACCATTCATCATGACCTAAAAGCAGAAATTGAACAAATTATACTAACTCATAACCCACGTATGTGTGAGATATTATTCTTTTGACAGAGACAGTAGGGAGGCTTTCGGTGCTGGAGTAAGAACACTAACTAAAAATGAATTTGAACCAACCATCAGCACGTGACTGGGATATGCAGAAGTACCAAATATCGCTACCATTATTGTCTCAGTGGCATTCCAAGATTTGGAGAAACCAATTTCAACCAACGCCCGATTGGCTTAGTTTATCAACCGGGAAGGAAACCCTCATTCGACGTGAGACGTTATGATGGTGACAATAGCCGATACGCAGAAGAAGCACCAAGGGATACCAAATCTACGCGGAAGAATGTCGAAAGGGTACAGGGCAGGTTTGAGTCTGTAGGCAATGTGGGTCACCGGAATCAGGTTAGCAATGCTGCTCGGATGCCAGCAAGTGCGGACCGAAAAGATCTGTCTTCGTATGAGTGTGGTCAGCTAAAGGGTCGTACGAGAGGCGCTAGTGATGTCAGGCGGGGATAGATCGTAGTAGTCTGGGCGGGATATTATTAATCAATCTGGTGACCAGGACGAAAATGTTGAAAAAAAGGTCGCCATATTTGCTGTAGACGTACATCACGACTTCCGGTCAGGGGGCATCCCGTGGGCATTCTGTGATCTTCTCCATGTAAGCCAATAACAACTAGAGGGGCATAGTTAGCCCTCTGCTGTGAGCCAATATCGACTTGTGTCTTAGAAATAGAAATGTATACTGATTTTATCCCTACAATCCAGTGTGAACCTTAGTGTATCCTATACTCATTCGAGTCACCCGTATTTGGAAGACGGTATAATTATATTGGAGGGGGGGGTAAGGTTTTGGCTGACTGTAGGAGAGTATGGAGATCTGCTCAAAGTTTTACGTTCGCTAGCTAGTCTTACTAGATAAATGAAAGCAGAAGTTCTGACCGCTGTAATGGTCAGGCAGACTGGTGAGTAACGATGGCACTACCGGTTCAGACCTGGTGATTACAGCGGGTAGAATATCTGCTTGCAACTGTCTAGTAAGGCTAGCCCATGCTGCAGAACAAAAGCTGCGTGTGGAGAAAGTAGACAACACGAGTGATGACGACCGTCCTGATGGAGTACTCACGACCGACGAAGGCCGTCGTGAGGAAGAATCGTGGAAGAAAGTAGGTACCGTTTTGAATCGACCTCATAAAAGGCAACGGATATGCGAGCTCGCCTGGTCCAGCCGAAGAGCTCGTCGAGACGACAAATATATTGACGCAAACAGAGGCAAGATAAGCTACGGATCCTATGTAACTAGAAAATCCTCAGTGTTTGGAGGTGATGGCTCTTCCAGCTTCCACCTGAAAGAAGTTTACGAAAAAATTGCTCGATGATAAGATCCAACAGATATGTATCATCGTCGAACCTGT
Source organism: Sclerospora graminicola (assembly GCA_001887855.2). Lineage (NCBI taxonomy): Eukaryota > Oomycota > Peronosporomycetes > Peronosporales > Peronosporaceae > Sclerospora > Sclerospora graminicola. Next base: position 7,276 of record MIQA02018689.1, read on the forward strand.
GGATATTTGTTCAAATATCCAGCAAGCACGCGACAATAGGATCGCGTGAATTAAGACGATCAAGATGTATGTCGTAGACTCGGAACAACAAGATGAAGTGAGTATGCGGAATGGTTGGTGTTTTCGCTGAACTCGTCGTCGCATCGGGTTAGAGGAGACACCCCGCTTTACTTCACATATGGTTGGGAACCATAAACTATCTTGAAAGCTGGGACATGACCGACTTCGCCAGAGGACGCCATCGGGATGCTCGATGCTGGCTTATGAAGATCCAACGCCACTATCAGCATGCTAAGGAACAATACAATTAACGGCTACCAAGAATGAATTGATCGGAACAATGATCTGGCCCGACCCCATGATATTGAGCAGGTTTCAAGCCTACCTAGATCTGGTCAAAGAATAGTATATCAGGTGGCATGGACCGTTCCGTGTGCTGAGTTGGATCGACGATCCTGCTGCGAGTTGATCTCGGTCGGTAGGGTCGTGAGATATTTCTGATATTTCATATTTCGAAGCTCAAGTTCATGAATGACTTTCCCGACTGGCCGCAAACAACATGTCTGATTTGATGATGATTATAGATTCTACTTTGGCGAGTTTCTTACGCGGAGATAGTTGGGAAAGACCACTGGAACAGGAGCATTGATCAGGTACAAAGCCGATTGGAGTAGAAATAGACAAATCGGCCAGGGTTTGTCTATTTCTACTCCAATCGGCTTTGTACCGGATCAATAAAAAAAACCTAGATTTTTTGAAAGCGGAAAGTAGGTTTAAATAAAACCTAAATAAAACCTAAAAAAACTAGATTGCGCAGTTTTCGCAACCCACACGTTAAGACAAGCATGACCCCTCCTTAAAAAGAAAAAGATCCAATTTTACGAGAATTCTATCTGATTATTGCGTTCTGTTTTATTAGCTATATTTGGCGCTCGAGACTCAACAAGAAAGTGGCGATAAGATCTCTGCAATTGAGTCTAGTAAATTTATGAGGTTGATATCAGGGGTGTGCGGTATTGGAACTAGTAGGGGTTAGTACCGATAGAACCACCGGTAGTATTACTGGTATTAAACACTACCGGTACCGGGAACTTCAATGTAGGTATGAAGAATACCGTACCGATACCGCCCTGAGTAGTGTAGTTATCTTTCACTACCGAAGTCGGAAATTATGGTATTGAGTATCGATAATATTCACCGTCTGAGTCAATCTAGGTACTCGGTACTGATAGTATTTACCGTCCATACTAATCTCGGTATTACAGTAGTACCGACTATATCGGTATCCAGAGACAATATTTTGTCTCGGTATCTCTTGCAACGTACTGAAAAAACGTCGTAGAGATGATAATGATATTTATGTCTTTACACTCCCCATCTAAAAGGCCTGATTATTGCACAGCTTAACATTCAAAGAAAAGATAAGTAGGTGGGCAATTAATTGATGGTAACGATAAGTAATAAATATCTCTATCTGCTTACTATTGAGTCTGTTGAGCAAAGAAGTGTCGGCACCACCGCCACCACTATCATTATGTTTTATAAGCAATTATATATGGGGAGACCTTTTCATGAGGAAATAAGACCAAACGTAAGCAAATTTATGCAAAAAATATTAACGATATGACTTGACCCCATAGAAGAAAGAGGAGAGCATTGTGGTAGTTAGTTTTTTTTTAATATTGTAGTTTTTGTGAATGAAAGCAGTCTTTTATGCTGAAGAGATGAAGCTAAGAAAGATAAAGAACAAGTTGTGGTAACGTTTGATAACTATCTACTAGGATATTAATGACTAAAGCGCAAATGCTCCCTCTCCATCCGGTCGTTGTCTTACAACGGCAATAGTTCTTCATGGTGGCATGCAACCTTCTTCTGACATACTTTACTTGTGACCACTGCCATGGATAAAATGACCGGGTATAAATTATATAAGTAAAGCTCGGTACAAACTACCGGTACTAATTACCGGTATTCAGTCCAATGTTGATGCAAGTACCGGTATGTGATATCAGCCAAATCTAATTTCGGTACTAATTTTTTGGTATACCAATACCGGCCATCTAAATTTCGGTAGTAAACCGTACCGACGTGGTAATTTTAGGTATCGCTAGGAAACTATAGTATCAGTATCGACACCTTTTTTACTTAAATTTGCTTTATAGCACTCACCCGATTTGGTTGAGGTTGACGAACTACCAAGAAAACAAGCAAGCTACCTGACAATGCGCGTCCCGGACCCTGGGTCCGGTCCCCCATCAAGTGATGGTGCGTCGGAAGACCCGACACGTAACGTCGAGCAGTTACCCCGCTCACCTAAAAGTGCAAAAGTAGGGTTTAACGAGACACAAGGGGCGGGAGTAGAGGACAAGGAGCTTCAAACAAAAACGACCGTAGCCATAGAACCTGATTCTGAAAAGAATCAATCTGAACAAGCCGGTCATCTTAAACCTAATTCTGAGCTAGATACTCCGCCAGGTGGTACGTCGGAGAAATCAGATATCATAATTCCCGCAACAGTACCACCATCAGGCAAAGAAGATGTCAAGCACAATTCAGCCGCAGACCTGGCCGGGTCACTGCGGGCTGCACTGGACCGAGCCTCCCAGACTTCACCGCGCTTGAAAGCATGGGAGGACACTATGCAGCAACGTTTTGAGCAGATATATATAAAGGCTAAAGGGCCAGCATCAAAGCTCTCACCCAGTGTGTAACGACTGCCAAAATTAAAAATAAAGCGAATGTAAATGTCTATTAGACTTATTTGAGTATATTGTGGTAAAAAAAACAAGAATGGACAGAATGGAGACAAAGAATAGTTGGGGCGGCTCTCAGTGCACAGAAGGCGAACCAAACATTCGAACGGATATTACGGAAAATGTTCGGACAGGAAGCTGTCCGTCAAGCAGGTCAGGAACTACCACCATTGACAGGATGGGCGGCGAAACTAACATTAAAGGAATTACACCGGTGCATAAAGTTGCATCAAAAAAAATTATTTTCGCACTGAAATTTATGATGAAGCAACAATACTTGAATTACGGAAAATTTGTCAGACGGACTACGGGAAGTTCGCCCCGAGTCAAATGAGGAAGGGTTCTGACCAGGAATGGACAATAGTCCAGGGATTGGTGGAAGGTACCATCCCCGCGAGAAAAAATCCTCAATTTGTTAAACGGACAATGTCACAAGAAGATCATGTACGTTTAGTCCAAACTATCAGGGCACAAGTTGAAGGATGTTTGGTTTTGGACCTAAAAGGAGAAAGCCCGATCAAACAAGCATTTTAAGTACGAGGTGTATACAAGAAAGTATAGCCACAGCGGTGACGACCAGGTCAATTGGTTCGAAAGAATTATGGTCGGTGATTGTGCAAATGAATACTATAAGTTATCACGCTAACAATCACTCGCCTTACTTTCATTTTTACACTCGGGAAGTTGCGGAAAAAATGTCGGAGTGAGCGTACCCTTTCAGAGGTACGAACACGCGCTGTATAACTTACTCACGCACCGGAACAATAATGTAGAATCGGCATGGACTAACAAGAGGATAATAATGGAGAAACATATGCACCAGAAGGATACTATTCTTGTGTGTTAAAAATGGGACAAGGGCTACAGACTTTATTCACTTCTATGTTATGTTAAAATCTATTTTCGACGTAACGTTTTAATTGGAGGATTTGGACACTGGAGATCCGTTTTCGGAAACTTCCACATCGTATGGTTAACGATGGAAGCCAATACATGTCCAGGGATACTTATCGACATTTGTCGTCTATATTGGTGTCAAGACCAAGATGAAGGGACGGCGTCAATGCTTACGTTGTGGCGAACTAGTACATAAAAAAATGTACTGTTCCCATCGAAGAATTGTTAAAGACAAGATGCAGCGTGGTCTCTAAGGAAGAGATGCAGAATCTGACAGTGCCCGCGTCGATTTTCTCAAGCATGGAAGATCTGAGAGAACAAGTGGAAACACATAGGAAAGAAGCAGCAGAAGTGACTCAACAGAAGAAAGTAGAGGAATATACCGTGGAAGCGGACAACAACGGAAATCTAACTCCATCTTCAACTTCTGAGACGGGAGCACAAATCAAGCAAGAGGAACAACATGAAGTGAGTAAACCTATTCCGGTGCACCAACAGACTGGATTAAGGTAACTTCTAAAAAAGCTGACTGTTCGTCCCTTTTTTGATATTCGAGAAACTAATATAAAAAAGGACGAACAGTCAGCAGAACACAGGTCAAAAAAAAGAGTTGAATCTGGGCTCAACAACTGGATCAAACGGATAAGTACAAGAAAATGACAATAAGCAGCCAATGCTTAACCATTCAGCCGGAATAGTACAGTAGGAGGTGGTAAATAAAGCTTACACTCAACAGGAAAAAGACAAGAGTGGAGATAAGAACCACCAGTCTATACGAAACCACGTAAAATGGAAGGACAAGACAAAGTTAGTAAACAAAAGCAGACGCAAGCGTTGAGAGTTGACAGAACCGGTATTGAGGTGCCCAAGGATTTGGATGCAAACAAGGTCAACAAATCAAGTAAACAGACACAACAAACTAATTTTCGAATTGCAGAATGCAAAATCACTGACACTATTCAGGAGGTTTTAAAGGAATTAGCGAACAGAGAGGGACAGGTTGATTGTTTTCAGAGGATGGATCATGTCACAACTAAACACCAAACCAATATCACCGTACAAGAAGCTGAAAAGGTAATGGGATTAAAGCGTATTGCAACCCCGGCGACAGGCAATTGTCAAGTGTATGCAATATGTCAAGCACTTGCTTCGTTGAAATTTCAAAGTATCAATGTAGAGTCTTTGGAAATTCTAGCACGACTTCTGAAAGAAGGGTGTCTAATCCAGGCTTTATTGGACTTTGATTTAAAATGCCCTGTCGGTATTCGAAAACAAACACTATTGGGATTAGGACGTGGGTACGAAAGGATTTCAGTATTTCAGCAAACGAGTCTGCACGTGAATTCAAACAATAATTGGAAGAATTTGTGACCAAAGGATTCAAATTAACTGATACGGTATCGGCGAAGGCATGGGAAGTAATGATACTTTGGCAACTATTAGTACTTTACTGCAGAAAAATATTTTCATCATTAGTAATAATCATGCAATGGAGGAACCCGGGGCAATTCATTTCGTTTCAGAAACCCGGAACAAGAAACATAATTGCTACATGATGAGTGTTGAGTATCCTATTTTGTTGGAGATATTTATTGAAAAGGTAACGGGAATGAAACAAGTGGTTATGAAAGATCAAACCCAATGGCCAGTTGTTCTCTATTTCCAGGATGCACATTATTCAGCGTATATACATGGACATAGATCACTAGTCGACAGGCCAGAGGATGAAGCGGATGACATTTTGACAGGAACAAGTAGTACCAGCGATCCAGAAGAAGATTTGGATGAAGAGCTATGCGATGGCACTGATGGTACACACAGTACAGATATCGTAATGAGGAAGGACGCAGATCCATCAGATCCAAACGACAAGGAACATGGTACAAGGAAGGAGGCGAATCAATCATAATCTATACTAGTTCAAACTAGCCCCCAAAATCCATGGCATTCAGTAGAGTTGGAGAGTGTGATGGAAGATATCATGAACAGGCTACAGGGCCGACCATTCATCAATACTTCAAATGTGATATCGAGCAGATAATTCTGACTCAAGATCCAGGAATGTTAGATGTACTTCATTTTCTTACGGAAACGGTGGGCCGTTTAGCAATTCCTGAGCAAGTCAATATAATGGAAGCTGACCTGTCTCAACCAGAAATTCGCGAGGAATTTATGCAAAAATACAACATATCAGAACATATCTAGTACCAGTGGTACCATAAAGTGTTGACGGATAAACAAGGTAGTAATGAGCAGAAGTTATTAGTATCGGCTTCAGCAGCGGATTTGGACACTAAACTGGAACACGATTCGTTACTGGAAGAACATGAAAGGACGACTAAATCCAAGAGGCTATGTATACGAACGAATCAAACATAACGTAAGATTCAGGTCGAAACGAACCCAAAAAGATTTGTCACGGGTACGGATGTTGAATGAAATTATACACCTCCAACGAGAATTAGTAAATGGCTTTAATGAATGCGATCCAAGTCCTAAGGACACTACGGAGAATTGGTAAATGTCTTTAATGAATGCGATCCAAGTGCTAAAGACACTATGGTGGAATGGCCTCATGTATGGGGCGCCTTGGAGAATACGTGGAAGCAACACACTAAAGTGCCATTTCCACACCTAAACGCTGGTCCAGGAGTGTGGAAAGCAGCAGAGGACAAGGAGAGCACGCGTTTATTACTATTATTGAAAACATTCACGTTGCCCTATATAACCTCGACGGTTTAATCACAGAGACATTAATCTCTATTACACAGATATGGCGGGAGCAATGTTGGTGCGCAATGATAAAGCAAGGTAAAAGTAATGGTATCGAGGGTGTCCCGGCTGCATGGTTTGGAGAATGGGAACAATGATATGCAGTTATTAAATCACCGGCACAGCGAGCGGTGATTATTCATAGCACCCAGGAATGGAATGAATTACGTCGATGGCACTATGGAGGCATCCAGGTAATTAGATTATGTGCTCCTGATAGGAAATCCACGTTAGCTTGGTACTTACTAAGTGCACATCTTTACGAAGAGCCGGTTGCTGCCATGGTGGGAGAAAATTATCTTCCGACCAATTCGATAATGGATCTCTTACGGCGCCATTTTAAAGTGCAAGCTGCATATAAAGATTATGGTGAATGTTTTGATGAAGTTCCGAAGGAAATATTTTCAGCTTAGGCAGATTTACACGAATGGATGACCATAACAGCGGATCACTTCATAATCATTCCTGACACTCATGGTACAGACAAAATTGACTCTCGGGAGTCATCACCATGTTAGTAAGGGCAACAACGTGGTCAACGAGAAGGTTTCCAACGATTACTTTGATTTGTTTATCAATGGAAAGTTATTCGAAATAAATATACGCTCCTAAAAAGAATTAAAATTTACGCCGATCAAAAATGAGACAAATACTCATAGAAATGTGACTTCTCTTTCAATACTGACTCAAAATGTTAGAGGATTTAAGAAAACGGATGTCCTTCGATGGTTGTCAGCATGGAGATATATGAAAGGACTTAATACACCCCAGATATTTGTTCTCCAAGAAACCCATGTGACTTCACCAGACAAAGCATCAGAATACACAGAGCATTGGAATCGATTTTGGGGAATTAACAACAGTGATAGCACAGTAGCATATTGGAGTATAGGAGTCGATAAAAACGGGAGGGTTTGGAATTTCATTTCACCCAGATCAGGGCAGACTTATATCTCCATGGAAACAAAAATTTTGGTCATCACGTTTTATCGCCGTTGTGTGGAGAAATGTGACGATAGAAAATATATATGCTCCCGTCAGTAACTCCACGGACAGAGAGAAAAATTTTACCTCAGTGGAACAATTCCTACCGAAACAGTTGGATAATTTAATACTATGTGGCGACATTTATTGCGTTGAATCCCCAGTGATGAATCGTTTGGGAGAAGAACCGAATAGTAACACAGAGAGTATCAGTCTATCACGTTTGGTCGAAAAATGCCATCTAACGGATGCGAGAGCACTTATTGGATCCGACTTCGTCGATGGAAAATTAGACCCGAGTGAACATTTTACTTTTTGGAAAGGTTACTCGGCTAGTCGAATCGACAGATTTTATGTGTCCAAACAATTAACGGCGTGGACAAGCTAGATGTCAGTGAACCGCCTGCTAACGCTGACCATGATCAGGTTCAACTTTACTTATCAGAAACGAGACAGCAAAAATGCTATTTCAACCAGAGACATCGGTACCCCTTCTTTGGTTCATCACAATTTGGAATTCATGAGAAGATAGAAGGGGCATTACGAGCAGTATTGGATAGCCGAAATACAGCTGACATTAACTGGGATCAAATGAGTGCTAAGTTGGTGGCCATTCTATTTCGTATACCAAAAAAATGAGCACGGCGTAGAAGACGACGAGTACGTCAACTTCGCAGTTCTTTACAAAGTAATTACACGAAATTGGAAACACCTAGTTACAGCAATAGCAGAAGCGATCAATAAGTCGCATAGATTCCGTCAAGGAAGGTGACTCCACCGGAAAGCGGAAGACTTAATATGACTTTATAAAAAGACCTCAGTGCGTGATAAAGACCAAACTGTATCACAGATAATAACGGGTTCTGCTGATTAATATACCGTATTATATTACCCTACTATACCCAAAATTTCAGCCAGGGTATTATGTTTGGCAGGCTACACTCCTAAATGGCACGCATTTCAGACGAATTTTTCCTCTCGGATAATAAACGATGGCAATGGTGGAGCGGTGTAGCAGGCTGAAAGTTACACAAACAGCCGGGGTTCAAACCCAGCAGTGATCACACCGACGGATTCCCCACAGGGGGATCTGGAACTGCCACGTGAGTCCTTTTGATTCAGATTTAAAACAATGCACATCAGATTACGCGCTGCAAACACAAACCGTTATATGCATTTTCAACGACTAGCTCGTCCAACTCATCTGCAAGATCAGCACTATCTCTATCATCGGATGATTCCTCGTCAGCGCTCACCCATCTACTCTGAAAGAGTCCGCCGTACACGTCGTGCTTGGCAATGTGCCAGTCGCGGTAGTCATCTGCAAACCCAGCTGCGTCAATCGAGCGCTTCAAGGCGCGCGTAGGAGCCCCACCTCCGGGGCCTTCGATCCACTCGATGACTTCCCGCTTCTCAAGGTTGGTCTAGGAAACGACCTTGAGGGCCATGGTGTGCACTGAACTTGAAGGATGGAGGACCTTGCTGCGGACTGAGCGTGATGAAAAGTGAGCCAAAGTAATAAAAAGTGGACGGTGTGGGCTCAACCGCGCAACCATTATCAACCACTCGAGTGTGGCAAGGAATGGCTGAGAAATGCTCTCGTGCCATGAACGGACGGTATACTATTGGGCACGGTATTATACCGGTTTGTGAACCGCAGAATATATGGCTTGGGTAATATAACCGGACAGGGAATATTAACCGGCAGAACCCGTTAGTAACAAATGGAACAGCGATTCACCCAGGAACGACAATGCCAGGCAAATTTGCAACCGTTTTGGCGGAGAATACTGGGTGTCGAACATCATGACGTACCAACATCATAACTCGACAGAAAAGCGGCTAAATTATTTAATTCCCAAAACTCGACGGGTGTCAGCTGAGCAGAACAAATTTCTAATGACCCAGATTCAGGAAAGAAAAGTCTTATCTGCAATCAAACATCTTGACAAGCGTAACGCAGCTGGATCTGATGGTTTAAACAATGATTTTTTTAAAATTATTTGCGGAGGTACTGAGTCCAACACTGACAGTCGTCTACATTGGATTACTTAAAGGGCTGTCACCAAGATCGTTTCAACGTGCACTGGTATTATCGTTGAGAAAGAAAGGTGATTCAGTAAATGCACTAGATTACAGGTCTATCTCGTTATTACAAACAGGATATTTTTGTTTTTTTTGCGAAAATACTGACGTTACGGTTACAAACCTTTTTAGGGGTATTAATCGGAGATACACAGCAAGGTTTTGTTTCTGGTCGACGCATGGAAAAAAAAGTTGCAATAATGATGGCCACACTACAGACTGAACAATCATATACCAAAGCCAACTCTTACAACAAGAGGATTGTCCAGGATTTTATTTCTTGATTACGCCAAAGCTTATGATACTGTGGATAGACAATATTTGTATCACGTTTTATCGTTCAGTCCCGACTTTGTGAACTTAATTAGGAATTTAGATGAAGACACTAAGGCAGAGTTTCTAGTAAACAATCAGATTTCTCAACCTATAAAGTGTGTTCAGGAATACGTCAAGGTTGTCCATTGGCACCATTGTTATTTATTTTGGCTGTATACCATTGGCAATTCAACAGGAGAGAGAACTTGATGGTATCCCGATCGGGTCGGATTTAGATATCTATAAGCATCAATTCTCGGTATTTATTAACGATTCTACTATATTTTTGCGGAAAGCAGCACAGACGGGCAAAGCTTTAGAAGTGGTTAAATGATTTCGTCAATTGGCGGGGCTTAAAGTACAACAAAGAACAGTATTTTTTTATTTCTACGACCATTTATTCTTCCAAAAGAAGGGTATGGAATACCAGTTTCAAAAAAGGAGATTCAACACGTTACTTAGGATATGAAAAAGGACTGGAAAACCAGACGGAAGCCAACTGGGGATTACTTATCCAACAGATACAACGGCATTTGGCGACAGCAGCGTCCTGTTCTTTTTCAGTTTTGGATCAAGTCATATTATTTAATACGATAGTGATACCAGCGATAACTTTTACCGCAAAGGTGTTTGATCCTCCGGACCACATATTGAGCAGGCTGCTACTTTTACAAAAACGGTTCACATGGTCCTAATCTACAGACGGAGGTCTAGTGCGACATAAAATATCACCACGTTTAGTCTACACCCCTCGTGAGGCTGGAGGACTAGGTTTAGTTTTCATTCCGTTAGCTCTACGGACTGAGCTCTTTAAAGATGTGACAACATGGCTAATAAGCACAGCGGATATCTATAAAAAGCATGGATGATTTGGCGGTTCTCTTATTGGTCACTTGACGCATCAAAGCATATAACTTCTATCCAACGGAGACACTTTACGTTATGCAAGGATATGACAATTTCTCCACGAAAGTAGGTACATTGAGTCAGGAACTAGGGTGGTGGCTAAGCCCATCTCAGAATCAGAGAAAACACTTAACGACATATGCGGAACAGTACTTAACGGCATTTATTACAAGGATACAAAGTAAACCTGGACCGCATTCATATGGCTTAAAAGAGTCGGAAGTGATGGAGTTAACCATTAAGGTGGACAACATTCCTTATCATAATTTACTTCCGGTACATTATCAAGCATTATTGGGAACGTTTAGTTGGGCCAGTAATCCATGGATATTGGAGGTAAGGGCAACGACACTGGCACCTAATAAATACGATTGCGTACCGGAATCAAGTATTTTTTCGTTACAAATAAAACGGATTGCGACAAACATTTATCAGTGGAAAGCCCCCCAGGGACAAAAAGTCTCACATACAAGAATTAAATTGGGTCGGTGGATGACGGCGATTATCTTTGCCTCTCCTCGAGTTAAAATTGGACAAATTATTGGGGTATCACCTCCTATACAACATTACAGAGGTCCGAAAGTATTACTCAAGTACAGTTGGTCCGTCCTAAAGCCCGGGATAGTAGAAGGACATACGATGACCAATAGTTCAGTTATTACATTACGATAATCACGGGTGGAATTTATTGGGCACTAAATATAAACGAGCCACTTTTGGATGACAACGGTAAGGCAGTGAATGTAAAGAAAATTGTATGCTATCCACATCCTGCGCTGCATCAGATAAGATGGCCGTTGGAAGAAGATACGGCATTTTGGCGAATACCACTAGCGTTACGAAGGTTTTTCAAAAAATGTATCATGAAAATATCGCAGCCCGACTTCCGGAAATGCTTTCCAGATGGGAAGAAGAGAATGGGGGGTGACTGGTGGAGAACCAATCAGGATCAAACCCCTCAGCAACTGTAGAAACATAAAAATATTTTAACTGATTACCAGACTTGGATGGTATATTGCATAGCAATTCATCGGTTAAACACATTCTATCAGGGTCTGGACACTTCACAAATGTGTCCGTAAAATCCAGACTGTTCCATGAAAGCTCAGGATATAACACATATCTTTTGGGGTTGCAAAAGCGCACGTTTTTCATTTGGATCAAGTGGCTAAGCCATTGGATTGGAGAAACAGTGGACGAACCAACACTTCAATGTTTTAAAGTAATATCGCAAACAGACTTCCCCTGAACATAGTGATATGGTGCGATTGAGATGGATGGAGAAACACGGAGTTCAAGCCTCTTCAAACACGGAGTTCAAGCCTCTTTTCATGTAAGAAACAATTCCGACGCTTATGGTGGGGATTTTGTGGCATTATCGTAGGTTGGCTACGTAACAAATCAAATTTTTGAAGGGTTACAATATAAGTCAGCAGAAACAATCAATTTCCTATGGGCACAAAGCAGAGCCCAACTAGACACAGTTGCTACATTTGAGCAACAACAACCAACAACAAGAGAAGACGGAATGCGTCTGCATTTATGTATCCGGTGCGTGTTTGACACTTTACCAGCACCGCTATCAAAACCTCGGCGACCCCAGCAATTGCATCAACAGGCAGATCCTGACTCTCATTTATTTTCTAGGATAAGGTCATATATAGTAGCCAATAGTTAATAACTAACATACTTACACTTTAATTTTGGTACCTGATTCGCTACTATTGTACCGGTGCCGAAACATGATACCGGCTGATGTCTGATGACTCAACGATTAAAACCAATATTCTGCCAGCGCATTCAATTTTAGGTTTTATTCCAAACCTGATTAAAACCTAGTGTATTTAAACCTATGCTTGTCAGTCCTGAAATCGGTTTATATTGATGAAGATTAAAGAACAGATAAAAAGAACAATGAACTAAGTAAATCAATGACTACGATGATCACCGCTTGAATTCACTCCGAAGGCAGTCGACACGAAGATCGGGGTGGCTATCCAATATTGATTACGCTTATCAACGGGGCTCAGCGCCTCTTGTAACTAGCCGATAGGCGATTGACATCAGTACCCTGGATACCAACACTCAGCTTTCGCTAAACCACCCTTTCTTTAGATCCAACGGTTGGCTTGGAGCAGTTCAGATATATATTCAGATCACACTCATCAACAATGATACCCGCCAGAACTTGCTCATAGACAGCGAGCGAGGCCTCACCAGCTCGACAGTAACGCCGTTTACAAACTGGATGGTACACGGCCAGATCAGCTTCCGTCTTCCATTTCTCCGGCAGGATCCCTATAGTTAGTAGCCACATAAATGAATCATCCTTGTCATCTTCGCCAACGCTTTGTTCGTCTGAATCAGCCTCATCTTCACAACTTGTGCTTTCAAAGCACGACCTCTCGTGATTGGAGTCGTCACACGACATTCACCGATTGATATATTTTGTTGTTATTTTTAGGAGACTTTTTCTTTTGATGTTTTCTTAAAAACTCTTATCGAACGATCAATCCTGTTTTCAATACACAAAACAAATTTAGGAAAGGGTCCTTTCCTAAATCTGTTTTGTGTGAGGATTGAACCCACTACCTCTGACCCACCATTTCATGTGAATATTTCCAGATCACATGGGCATGTGCTTAGGAAAATACCAACAGTTGTTTCTGAACCCCACGAATCAGACTATGTTGATAAGTCCATTATGGACATAGCAGTCAAAAAAATGTTCCAAAGGCTCAGCTTGCATCAGATCGTTGATTGCCCCACCGGTGACCAGATCAGGTCGCCATTCGGAAAGGGGCGGAGCCTCGATTGATAGACGGAAATCAGTAATCAGGTCGCGATCAACTGCTTCGTTAGGTGCGCTTAGTATAACCTGCGAAGCCGATCGGACGCCCAAGATTATGATCAGCAACCTCGGAAACGGTCATGGGAGAACCAGATGGCTGAAGCTGGTCCCGAAGATGCAGGATCAAAGTCCGACCCACCAAGATTCAGGTCATCCGGGTTTGGTGAAGTTAACCAGCAATCTTAAATTTTCAAAAAAAATCCTCAAAGTCCTCGAATTTATCCAGCTTCTCAACGGCAGACGAATAATACAGAACGATGACCTGATTCATCGGCAGGTATCTGATCAGCATACCAAGGCCAGGGGCTGCGACGGGAACTTGCTCACGATCTGCTCCTCCAGTCCAACTTATTGAAGCACTAGTAAAACAAATAATGCATGAACTTTTAGAGACGTCTCCACAGCTGACAGCTCTCACGTTGCAGACTAGCACTTATTGGTGGGGAAGTAATGGTTTGGGTCGCACTGTTCAGTGGACATCGAGCTCAAAAGGTGCAGGTCTTTGACTCCCCAGTTGACCTAATTTAGTTCAAGTTGCGACTATGAACCAGCTGTTATCTAGGTAGAAACGCCGGTAAGGGCAAAGTTCACCTCTGTTCTGGAACAGCTCGGTTGAAAAATGGAGGCTTCTGATTGGTCAGATGGTCGTCACCATCTCGGTTGGCTCAACTGACCTCGAAGAGGTCGGCTGGGTCAACAGATCCTCGGTTATAAAATTATACAGAAATTTTCACCCAAAACTCACAGATATAAATGACACGGTTTTTGCTCACCCATATCACATTTCTTATGAAAGGTCGGTGTGTCTTCTTTAACCTGGTTGGCCCTTCGGTTAGGAGCCTCTAACCGAGGTGACTCAAACAGAGGTGAACTTTTCCCTATGAAACGCAGCTAATATACGAGCCCCGTGGACGACTTCACCAAGATCAGTTGTTATCAACTTTACATTTCATCTGCCAGCATATTATGCACCTTCCGGTTCCTGTTCGGATTCCAGCTCCAATTTCGGATGTGCAAGGTCATTGCGACAGCTGCTGGGCATTCGTGACTGCCAGTGGATTGAAAGAAGTGTAATATATTTGCAACGGTGGCAAACCTGTATCCAAATATTCGAAGCAGCAGCTAGTAAGCTGTATTCCGAAGAAATTTGGGTGAAAAGCGGCTCTCCTGAGTACACGATCGAATACATATACGGCAAAGATATTTGCACGGAAAGCAGCCACCCTTATACTATATTGGACGGTGGCAAAGCAGCAGCGTGCTCAAAATTGTGCACTCCAATAAAACCTGGAATTACTGAAGTCGAAAAAAATCGATCCTGGATACCAGAGCACATACTTAACGTAGGAAAGCAGTCGCCAGTGATTGCGTCGCCGTACCAAATAGCCCGGCATGGAAGCAGTACGTTAGTGGTGTTATTACGACTTTTCCGACTGCTTTCTGACCTTAGAACAGTCAGAAAGAACTCCTACCACGCCTTGAATCCTTCCCCAATTGGCGATTGATAGCAGTGAGGATTGGCCCGCGGTGGGATAAAGCTGTGCACTTACAGCAATTGCAGATTGGCTCGCAGTCGGATAAAGCTGTGCACTTACAGGACATGCAGCTCGGAAAATAACTCAAATGCGTACACTCACATTGCTACTGTTATCCATTCAAAAAGTACGAATTTAATCCTGTTTTGCTTGGGAAAAAATCCAGGTTTAGTTTGGTCGACAGCGAGGACATATTTCTTTATAAACGTTTTTGCTATTTTGTGGTTTCATTTAAATTTTTCAGGATACCTGTCGAGCTCAAACAACTCCATCTGTGGCGACTTTAGGAGCTATGCGTTTGAAAATCGCTGCAGAACCTTATAATTACTGAAACCCCCTAACCTGAATGCTTTCAAAGCCAATCAGAACCCACGATTTGAACTACACGAAAACATATACTGTAATACACTATATTTATAATATATGTAGAGTGACCAATAAAATGGGATTCACTGCTGCTAAAAAAGGGTATTGCTTCCGTAGGCAAATCCTATCTGTAATTTGAACATATGATTGATCGAATTTACCTAAACAGTCACTGGATTGGCTATTATGAGAGGTTCGTTACACGGGTAGTCCCTAAAAGTGGGTACTCAGAGAATAAAAAATTATTCCCAAGCGTTTGACTCTTGGGAACCGATTGAGGTTCTGAGGTCGGATGCCCCGGACCTCCTGAAGGAGTTTGAGAAGGACACTTCTCCTCAAATTCGTAAGAAGCATCAACACTAGGTGTTGATGGTTGCAAGGTATCAGCACCAGGTACTGATACATTAAGGGCACCAATTAGGACCTTACTCGTTGCGGGTACTGAGTAACCTCGGTACAGTAAAAAGTGTCATTAGTGTGGGTTGGAAAATAGTGTGGCTGCGCAAATACCATGGGCCACACTAATTTTGCTTTTTTAATATTCCTCAATAAGTCACACTAATTTCGCACATTCTATTTATGTCCAAAACCCATAATTCTTGTGGCATGTAATAGAAGCATTAATGGGGGGATATGCTGATAGCAAGCTCCGATAATACGATACCATTCTAATACTTTATTGCACTAAGCTTCATAGTTTAAGTGAAAATACAAATACGGAAATCCCCCCATTTATCTTGAGCATTAATAAACAAATTCTTGCAAAACGAAAAGTTTCACTTGGTACGTGTCACTTAGAAAGGCCTGCTGTAATTGTTTTAGCAAGAATGGTAGAGCAACATCATAGAGATTGCTTAGCAAGAATAATAGAGCATGAACGGAGAAGGGGCAATTTTGACTAGCAGCGCTTTCTTTATTAGTAGTACTCATATAGTGATAATAATAATGCACTTACAGAATTAACGTTATGAACACATCACGTGGTGGTTGAGTATCTAAGATATCACACAATAACGGTGGTTGTTAATACACCTCACAACTCACGACCTAGATACGTAAACATGCACATTCTAATTCAGTCCTCTGGTCTAAACATCAAATGGTAGGTCCTCCTCTATCTTATTATAAAATTATAATTGAAGTGTATTATATTGCTTAAACGCAAAACCCATGCTATTTTTGCACGAAACGATTAGTGTGACCTATACTAATTTCGCAGCGACATTATTAGCGTGGGTGCAGAATTACCGAAGCTCACTCTAATTTCGATTTCCCATGCAAAATTTTGAGTGCGAGATTTTTATGACTAATGACACTCTTTGCTGTACCCTCGCGGTCAGCGTTTCTGATTGAACTAGAGAGTGCCAAGCAGCCGGGATCTTTTTTAAGCTCTAAGCACTCTGATCTACATTTCGGTGCAAAACAAATGGGGGGTAGAAAAATGTCCTCGATGCTGTCGAACACTGTTAAACCATAAAACCCATTTTCCAGGGTTGCGCTTAAAATAGTCCAGGGTTTGTCCGCAAAAACGTCCTTGTTTGCCGAGAAAAGGTGTAGTTGATGATCCAAATTTTGTGCCCTTGGTGACTGCCGGTGGCATTGTGTGTCAATAATCGCTCGATCACATCAAATGTTTTATGACTGATAGTATCTACATTTTGGGTGAAGCGCGTGTTGGAGATTCAAGTGTTTTTATGAAACGTTTTTTGCTAAATTTCCGATGTGTAAAACTACCGTGAATTTATATGCATACAAACTTCAAGTTGGGAACAAAGTTTTAACTTTTTATAATATATTACTTTCAATTTTAGCGAACACGTGGAACAGCACTTCGGACTTGAGCGACTTCCTCGCGGCTGACACTAACACGTCAGGCCGCTAGTCGTACGCACACATATTCTACTTCTTGGTATTTGCACTAACCGGCTACCACTAAGTTCATCTCACACGCATTAGATCTCTAACCAGTTCTCAGTGTGGAGTATACAAGACTGTGTATAGTACCCTATTTTCCTACAGCGCGTGTGTGCCAGGTGTACCCAAAGATGACAAAGAAGGGCTACAAAGGCGGCGTGTTCGAGTTTTTTTTTGAAACGTTTGAGCAACGCTTGTCGGAAGAATTGTATTTCGCTATTCAACTCGTTTGAGGACTGGCCAAATGCTCTTCGTGTGCTTTCGGACAATTACGTTTCCAATTCCAAAGGCATCGGTCTCTGCATCAAGCCCCTACCTTTGGTGAAGACGATTACCATGTTTGCGTACGTGAAGGAGTAACTGACAAGTTCAAGCTACCAGCTTCCCGATTGATGACAACGGTATCTTCACGGATGCCGTACCGCTTATCAAGGGTCTACATGTGAAAAATACTGACGACATCATTTGCCAACAATTAAAAAACCGCGGTCGTCTTGTATTCCAGGGCACGCAAATACATAG
Organism: Sclerospora graminicola; assembly: GCA_001887855.2. Classification (NCBI taxonomy): domain Eukaryota; phylum Oomycota; class Peronosporomycetes; order Peronosporales; family Peronosporaceae; genus Sclerospora; species Sclerospora graminicola. The sequence goes on from MIQA02018689.1 coordinate 25,176, forward strand.
TTATCCGGTTTGTTATCGTTCTGGACCACCATTGATCTACCGTGCTATTCCTGGTTTGTTTTTAGCGTAGAACGTATTCGTGACCGTATTGTGGCAGACAACAAGCTTAGCTACTGGGTTCCAAGCTTCATGCAGGAGAAGCATTTCTACAACTGTTTGGTTGATAAGTAAGATTGGAATATTTCGCGTGACCGCTTCTTGGGTACCCCCTGGTCCTGTGGGTGAGCAAAGACTACCAAGAGATAGTGTGTGTGGGCTCGATTGCTGAGCTGGAGGGGATGACGGGTGAAGACAGTGACAGGTTTGCTCAAATAATGCATTGACCACTTGACGATTTCGTCAAAAAGCGCAAAGGTGTGCTCCGTCGTGTAGTCGAAGTGTTTGATTGCTTGAAAGTGGTTTCACGTCTTATGCTCAGCAGCATTAACCGCGTGAGAATACTGAAAAGTTTGAGTCTACTGTTCCGGCTGACTTTGTGGTGGGAGGTCTTGACCTGACTGGGTGGTCGGTTCTTTACGCTAATGGTCTTGTCTACTGCACTGTTCGACAAGCCAGGTTTTAAGAACTTGATGCCCTTCGAATTTATCTGATCAACTCGCCCGTAGTGCAAGCTGAACCTTTCAAGTTTCAGGCTTCGGGGGTCCTTCGTGTAATCCGTGAAATCTTCTTGCCTTGGTTGAACTCGGCACGGTTTTTTGACCACCATGCTACACGTCTACAGCGCAAGACGGCTGTTGCTTTTGTATCGACCGTGGCGCGGCTTTAGCTTCATCAAATGTGATGGATTCCTGGATTATTGCGGCACTCTACAACCTCATTAAGTTCGTGCATGAGGAGATGAAAGCTTATTGTTTGTATACGGTGGGTACACGTCTTGTGAACTTTATCGGAGTTCTTTTGGACACTTGAAAAAGTTACCACGCTCCACACAAACGTACAACATCTGGCTGCGTATATTTTAAGACTAATATGGTTTCTACTGTATGTAAGTTCCGAATTATCGTATAGACCCCACTTACCATACAAGGTAGGTTGGGTTCTGAACTAACAAGATATCCTACAGCGCCAACAGGCTAAAGGAATGACGTCGCCGGGTACAAACCCGAGGGAAGAAAGAAAAACCCCGGACAAGCTGTCTGGGGGGATGCATGCACGACGCCGTCGACTGAACTGTCAGCCGGAGAAGAGCATAACATGGAGGGAGGGGAGAAGGACACTCCCCATGCTATTGATGAAGTTGTGGGTGAGTCACAATCCACAGAACCTGATGAAACCATGGAGGACTCAACAGAGCCGGATGTTAGCATGGCGGAAGAAGGCGCATTGGTGATCTATAAGCATGCTGATGAAAGTAACGGAAACGAAGCGGGAGGACCTATTTTTCAGACGACAGGGGAGGAGGAACCACGAGAAGAGAAATCAGGCAAAGAGCCAGTACAAGGGGTAAAGCCAGTACTAAAAAACACCCCCGAAGACTTAGCACAGGTGTTAAGACGGCCATTAAAAAATGCGAAACAGGTTCGCCCACGCCTACAAACATGGTTAGACGTAGTGCAACAACTGTTCAAACTCATTTTCCCCAAGCGAAAAGGCAACAAACTAGGAAATAAATTGCAAGGACGGAAATGACCAGAGTTAAAACAAGGGGAGTTATAGAGGCTCCTAGACTTATTTGAATTAGTAGTGATTACCCATGCCATGGACCGGACTGTGTGGAAACATAGGGCGGCGGCGGCATGTTCAATGGCTCTTAAAAGTAACCAGTCATTAGAACAGGTATTAGAAAGGATGATTGGGAGTTGTCAAGTGGAGGTAGCAGTCAAGGACGATAGCGTGTTGAAAGGATGGCTCCACAAGGTTACCGGTACCACTCCAGTGGCTAAAGAGGCAGCAAATTCGGCCACAGAATATATGTTTAATCCAGCAATATATTCGGCAGAGAGAGCGGCCGCCCTACGGAAAGTCTATGAAAGAGAGTGAACAGGAAAAGACAAGAAGAAATTTCGGGACGGTAGCCCGGAGGAGTGGGTTATTGTACAAAGACTTGCAGAAGGAACTGTCTTAGCAAGAACAATGTCGCAGTTCCTAAGGCATAATGACGTCGAAGGATCGTTTGCGATTGGTGCTGACTATACGAGTTAAGGTTGAAGGATGCCTGGTGATGGACTTACGTGGGGAAATGGCGATAAAAAAGCCTTTCAGAGCACTACGAGTCTTCAAGAAAGTATCTCGACGGCGGCTACAGCACGGGGAATGGACACTGAAAAACTTTGGGAAATGCTGTCTAAAGTGAAGTCTATCAGCTATAACCAATCGGAACACATTTTGCATTTATTTTTTAACAAGAGAAATAGCCAAGCGGTATGTGGGGGTCGCAGTCCCTTATCACAAACAAGTGCATGGACAACGTAACATGCACGAAAAAGAGCGTGTCGCAGAGAAATTTTTGGAACAGAAAAATAGCCGGGAACGGAATAGGAATGGTGTTTCAGGCGGAATATGTCATCATCGTGCGTAATGTCACGCGCAATATTGACATAATGAAACTGCATCGGTATCTTCAGCCGATAATCCCGGTAGAATTTGGGTTTGAGGAACTGCAACAAGGAGGACCACTATCATCCACATCGCTGGACTGGGAGATAATGATCGATGCGAGTGGATGCCCCCAGCAACTAATGGGCATGGTGCGGTTACTGTGGTGCGGAATGGTGTTGACCCTGGGACATCCGGACACGAGAGGGCAAATACACTGTATGAAATGCGGGGGTGTAGGGCACCAGATGCGCGGATGTCCAGTCACTACAGAACATTGCAAATAGACAAGTGTTTAATAGTGACAGTAGAAGAAGTAGAGTTCATCGACTCACCAGAACCAATCTTCGCCAGTATGGAAGCCTTGCGTCAGGAGGTACGGGAGAACTGTGTTCAACAGGATGAGCGTCACGAGAAGAGACGCCAACAGGAGAAGGTGAAACGCCAGGAACAGGCGAAGCCGGAGGTTGACTGAGGCCAAACAGGTGGCCGAGGACAAGGTCAAAGTGGAGGGGCCACAAGGGCCAAATACAAAAACTGGTGCGCAGCTGGATCCCAGTGGTGCGACGGTCACGAAGATAATTGATAACTGGACGACAGTTAAACGGAAAACTAGAGGAACTGGGAAAGTGAATGGAGATGAGACTTCCAACGGTCAGCCGGAAAATCTGGGTCAGCACGAACCAGTACATAAACCGGTAGGGGGGAAACCACAGCAAGCCATAAAACACAACCCAGGCTAAGGAGAAACTCCGAATATTTCGGAACCACAACCCGGACCGAGTGCTAAAACCCGGGAACAACAAGTTGGCGGAAAGGAGACGAGGTGTAAACGCAAACCAGAAGGGAACGGTCGCACTCGATCAAGTGCGCATTTACTAAGTATGGAGGGACAAGTTAATGATGTTTTACTACATTAGGTAATGAAGTAAGGGCGAAATAATGACCGATGCGGTATTTCGCGTGGGCGGAGCCGGAAGAGCCGTTACAAAAGGAGTGTATGTTACGAGAGGCGTCGGTGACAATGGGCCTGCAGAAGGTGATCACAGAACCTACGGGCAATTGTCAAGCCTACGGAATTGTGCAAGCGATGTATGACTCATCATTGAAGTCACACCCGGGTATTTTAGTAAGAGCGACGAAAAGCCTAAACCATGGTAGCGTTGCGCGGGGGTTGATGGATTTTCAGTTAAAGTTTCCACCTGGTATCCGGAAACAAACCTTGCGGCGTCTCGGGGGAGGATATGACAGAATTTCTGCTCGTCAATGCGAAATAGAATTTATGCGATATCTGGAGGAATACGGCAACAGCCCGTTGGCGTTGGAGGACACGGTAAGTTGTAAGATGTGGGGAAGCAATGACACGTTAGGGTGCATAGGAACAATGTTGCAGAGACACATTTATGTGCTCAGTGAAGATGAGCGGAGCGGGAAAGTAGGAGCCATTCACTACGCCCCTGAGACCAACAGAAGAAGTACGCAACCTGTGGAGAGTACCCATTACACATTTTGCACTGCATACAAGAGGTAAATAAGGAAGCGATGCAAGGTAGCGGCAAAATGTCATTGATACTACACTTCAAGGCGGCACACACTATCATGCCTATATTCAGGGGTGGAGGAATCAGGACAGTACGCAAGCGGCGGCACAAGATGGAGAAGGAACCGCTGATATTGACATCGTTGAATCCACCCGCAACCAGGTGGTAACACTCCGAGAACGCACGCAATGGGAGGATAGAGCACAAGCGCCGCAATTTTTCCACAACCAGATTGAACGACTTTTAACGGCCGGGAAAGCAGGTACAGAGGAAATATTACACGTTTTAATTGACACCGTTACGTACCTTTTTCCAGAGAGCCAAGAGGAAGTACCTCAGATCAACTTGCGCGACCCAAGAGCCCGGAGGCTTTTTTGCGGAGATGTATGATGTGCAAGAGGAGGTCCTCACGAAGCGGCATCAGTACACAAGGGGGATCTACTTATTAGAAGTCTCTTCAACTATGCAAGAGAGTGACATGGGCAAGCAGACTATGGACGAGTTAATGCAGCAGCAGACGGCCGATTCACAGGAAGAAGCCACGATTCAAGATGCAGAGACTGCGAGAACCCATAAGAAACGGGCTGTCGCCGCAGCGTATGAGACTGAATCAGCAGAAACAACCAAAATCATCGCCCCAGTGCAGAGGGAACGTTTTGACAAATTTCATGCGACAGACAGTACAAGGGGGGATATACCAGAATGGGCACGAGTGTGGAATACCATACAAGTTGTATGGCACCATCAACAGGGGACGGTTTTTCCACATGTCGGGGCAGAAGAGCGGGTATGGCGGCTAGCAGCAACAAAAGAAGGGGTGGCAATAATGCAATTACTCGAGTGTTTTAGCCACCCCCATCGCATCATCGAAGGTTTGAGTGACAAAGTTTTGGGACTATTAATACGCCCCTGGTGGACGGAATGTTGGGAATATCTCGTGTCTAATAGCCAAGACGGATGTTACAGGAAGGACTGTACAGCACGCATCGCGGCGTGGGACAAGAGAGTTAAGGCAGTATATGGCGCACCGCAGAAGGAGGCGATTAGGCATAGTTTGCGAGGACTGGAATTACATCAGGGCAAACAAGTATGGCAACTCGTTTTGTGAAATTTATGTGCACCACAAAAAAAGATTTTCGCATACATAGCGATTTGCGCGAACATACATCAGACGCATATCGCGGCGATCATCGGAGAAGAGGCCATGCCAAAAGAGAGAATTGTGATTAAGAACCATCGACTAGAGAAAGCCCAACAAGACATCGCAGAATTGCAGACCCTTACGCGGCGTCTGGAGGAGGACGACGTCTCAGTGTGGCAGGATTTGGCAATTCTGTTTACTACAGCAATAACTAATGTTCCTTCTGATGCAGGAGGTGACGAGCAGAATGCATGCGACCGGGAGTTATCTAAAGGGGCGTCAGCGGCTGACTCCTTTTTGCTCTACTAAGGGCACCGACATGTCATTCGAGTTTCTGCAGGAGGTGCAGAGACTAATGAACTCTAAGGACGTGTATAGCCAGCAAACAGCGGCAGAATATCAGGTTAGACGAGGAGGGGACGAGACGCATATGCAGGCAAGAACAGAGTCGATGATTTTATGTCTTACTACGCAAAATTGAAGGGGATTCAAGGCACAGTCCCGGGTGGAGTGGCTACAGGCATGGAGAAACAAACCACTATCAGTGCAAGTGGATTGTTTCATACTTCAAGAAACGCATATCACTAATAGTTTCGAGGCCGACGAGATAACGAGTGCATGGGAACGCATGTGGAACTACCGCGACACGACCAGGAGATTAGCATATTGGAGCATAACAGATAGAAAGGCAGGTGGGGTATGTATTCTACTGACACCAGAAAACGGGAAGCGAGCAAGACCATGGGAAAGTCACAGGTGGACGGACCGAAGTATTGCGGTGGAACTGGATCACTGGAAAATTATCAACATATATGCACCATCTGTCCATAATGCTAACCGTGCTGAGTTTTTCAAAGATTTAGGGGACTGGCACCTACAGGACACGACTAATGTGATCATCGCGGGTGACTTCAACTGCGTAGAAGCACCACAACTCGACCGGTTAGGGCCAGCACGGGAAGCAAAGACGGAATGCGTTGAACTGACGAGATTAATATCAAAGGTGCGATGGTACGATGCAGCGTTAGCTCACCAATCAGCGTGGGACGCCGAACAATTAACAGCAAGTACGACATTTACCTTTTGGAGAGGAGATACAGCAAGCCGATTAGACAGGATCTATATTCCTGAATCCTGTTACGAATGGGAAGAGCGATTAGATACTAGCACGCCGTTGGTTCCTTCGGACCATGAAGAGGTCACACTATTTTTGCGTGAACCCTTGCAAGGGAAGAAGACTGGGAATCGACAACACTTTAGGCTGCAATATCCAGTGAAAGGAGCGAGTAGTCGAGGAGGTTACAGCGGCAGTACAATTACACAGAACGGGTACATTTAACGCTTACGTGGATTGGGATCACCCAGTGGAACTATGGACGGCAGCTATCATGCAAGTAAGAAAGAGGGCGAGGCAAAGGTGGAAATGGAAAGCAGCACAGCTTTCACAATCACTGTTTGGCAATGTCAACCTCTCGAGACCAGATATTATGCATTGCAGCAAACGAAGCACTTCGAGATAATAAGGTACGTATTAGCAGGGAATTAAGACACAGCATGGAAACGATGAGGTGGATGTTTAGGCGCACAGCCATTTGGGAGAGCAACCAACAAGTAACAGCGATCGAGATAACGGATACAACCTCTGAGCATGGTCACGCAGGAATTGAGCATTCCAGACAAATTTGCGTGTGTGTGGAAGAAGGTGCTGAGTTGCCATCATCGCACAATTCCATTAAAGGATCTGGAACCAGAATTGGATCTTTTCGTACAATTTAGAGAAGATAGACGCGTGACAGATACGGAGAACGATTTACTGATGCCGCCAATAGACGAAGGGGATGTGAAACTGGCGTTAAGAAGTTTGGAGCACAGAAAGGCGGGGGGGGCGGATGGTCTTAATAACGATTTTTACAAAGATTTCGCAGAAGAATTAATACCGGGTTTGTGTATCGTGAGTAACGCTATCTTACAAGGGGATGTGCCGCCTAGGTCCTTTCTGGAGGCTGTCATCATCCCTCTACGGAAGAAAGGGGATTCGGACAATGCGATGGACTACAGACCAATCTCTTTACTGCAGACAAGCTACAAATCTTTGCGAAGGTGATGGCAGCTCGAGTACAACAATTTTTACGGTAGATTAATTGGAGAAACGCAACAAGGTTTTGTGCATGGAAGTCGTATGGATCGAGCTGTGGTATAAATGCTAGACATGGCCAAACAATTTCGACAGGTACCGATGGCTAAAAGTGCGGAGGAGAGCGGAGGAGAGCGGAGGAGTGATTTTACCAAGGCTTACGACACTATCGACAGGGATTACTTGATGTTGGTGCTCAAAAATTTTGGTTATTCGCAGAAGTTTATCGCATCGATGACTAGGATTTACGATGGAACGACGGCGAAATTCCTAGTAAATGGGGAACTGTCCGAGGCGATACCGGTTGTATCTGGTATCCGCCAAGGGTGTCCACTTGCTCCCCTACTTTTTATCATTGCGGTTGAACCGCTGGAACTAGCGATGCACAGAATGAGGGCATAGAGGGTATTACGCTACGAAGCAAAATGACACAATGGGAACACAAATTCTCAGCCTTCGTAGACGATTCTACAATTTTTTCCGAGAAGGAAAGCAAATGGCAAGAGCACTGCAGATCGTAGAGACGTTTGGAAAACTATCAGGACTACGTATGCAACCAGCAAAGAGTCAAGTCATTTTTGTGGAAACTGATAAAAAACTCAAGAGCTGGTACAATGTACCGGTATTGCGACAGGGTGAAACGGTACGATACCTTGGATATCAGATTGGACATTCTTCACTCAAAGCCAAAACCTGGGCAGGCAGGATCAGAGCAATTCAACGGCGGCTTCTCACAGCAATTAAATGTGGAACATCTGTGGATGAAAGAGTGACACTTTTCAATGCGATTGCAGTGCCAGCTATCGTGTTCAGCTGAGGATACGTTACGTGAGGTCGTGGCGCTTCGGAAGCGGTTTATCTGGAGTAAGTCTACGGACACAGAAGGGGGACGACATAAAATATCTCCGTTGCTTCTCTTTACACCGAAGACAGCCGGGGGACTCGGTCTCATCTCAATACCTGCAGCGCTACACACATTGACGGTTAAAGAAGCCACTATGTGGTTATTAGAACCGCCAGATCGATACAATACTGCGTGAAGGAACTGGGCACAGCTATGAAAAAATGGCGCTTCTAACATGTGGTTTTCGTGAACAACGACTACAAAGCGGAAGCGCAGTCGCGATGATAAGGGAATTATTGGCACATGCTTCAGGTCCCACCGAGAAAGAGAAATACAACTTAGACCAGTACGTGACCGAACATCTATCAACACTAAGCGATAGATGTGAAACGCAAAAGGTACAGCCAGCGATAGGAGTGCGCAGTGGGGACGTTGTAACAGCCGAGGAAGCTTTAGAGAAGATTACATGGCACGGGTTCGGGCCAGGACATCTGGAACAGTTCTGGGAGGTATGCAACCCTATGGATAGCAGAGCCACAGGCACGTTCACTATCACCACAGTAGTACGAGAGATGTCTGAAGCTCCGGATACGAGACTTACATATACAGAGGGTTTCGGAGACTACTTTCTCATGGAAGGCGCAGTGCACAGCGGAGAAAGGACATACCAGAGCGAAAATCGGCAGGTGGCTGTTGGCGATTATCCTCTGCTCACCAAGGATCACAGTGGGGCAGTATTTGGGAGACCCTGGACCATTAAAACTACTCTGGACGCCAAAACAATGGATGAACAGTGCACGATACGCGGAATACAAACGGCGTGGACGCAAGGACGGGGGACTACTGTGAATTGCAACAACGCCAAGATGGCCTTTACTGGGATTGCATCACGATTGGGACGCAAGGGCAGCAGGGCAGTACCGACAGCGAATCAGAGATGCCAAAAGGGCTAGTGTTTGAAGCTCATCCAAGAATTCACGGTATAGCATGGGAGGTGAACATTGATGTCCGTCCGTCTTCCATTAAACACTGGTTACGGCGGACGTTTCGAGGACTGTACTACAGTATAATATCCAAGTCAGTACGAAGTATGGAGACCAGGTGGCAAAGGAAACGAGAGAGCGATACGTGGAATGGATATGTGCAGGAGCAGTCGACGAAGGACATATGGAAACATGATCATCTGTTATCCGATTACCAACGATGGTGTCTGTATAGGATGGCTACGTTCCAACTCAATTGCTTTTACGATGGACATTCATCACAAGGCGGGTGCACAATGAATGAACATCGTCAAGCACCCGGGAAAGGGGTCATACATATTGTGTGGGGGTGTACGCGTGCTCCAAAAATTGGACACGCATTTTAAGTTTATGGAACGGTTGGTGGGCAGATCAGGGAGATCTGAACCAACTAAAATGGCACTTCGCCACACGGCAAGCGCCTCATATTTCGCCGCTAATAATGGAAAAACTATACCACAGATGCGGGCACCAAGCCAAAGCGTGCAGCAATGAGATGTCTAGATTATGGTGGGCGTTGTGTTCAATCCGATCAACATGGCTCTGGCAGATTCGGAATGATCACGTTTTTCTAGGGATTCGTTGGAATGCTCACGAACATTTTGGATTATTGTGGAAAAAGACTATAACGCAAGTCCAAGCAGTAATCGAGAACGAAAAGTCGAGACCAGCTTCAAGGTAACGAGGGATACGACTACAGATATGTCTCGAGAGCATCCATGGTGTGATGCAAGACCGTCCAAATGATCGTCGAATATTTTTATCTCCGCTTACCGGTGTGGAGTAGTCGCTCTCAGAAAATCTTCCTGAGACGCGAACACCCACGGGGGTCCCAGACCACTGACTACCGGAGGGGGTACTCCGTCCATCCGAGTCATGATCCGATCCGGCTTCCGGCCGGCTGGATCGGTCGCTTCCATCCGCTTGATCGCGACTGCTCGAATGTTGCATGTTGAAAGCTCACCTTGTGTACCCGTCAGTACTGGGTGGTTAGCTCTCCTGGTGGACCCTAGGGCGAAAAGTGTAAATCCGTCCAATAGGGAGATGAGGGTTAGGACTAGGGGTAGCTCCTGGGCGGAAATCGTCACCGGGGAGCTCGTCTGGCAATACACTTGAACTTTGTATAGTGCCGGCTGGGCCGAGAATAGTCGATCGGCCAGCTAAACCAATAAGACACTTGAAGTTTGTATAGTGCCGGCTGGACCGAGAATAATCAATCGGCCAGCTAAACCAATAACAATGAAGGGCGAATCCAAATGTGTATATGAGGCAGATACAACTCCACACTCTTCCACAGAAGGCCAAAATGTCACCACTTCCCAATACTTAATACCGTGTTCAAAACACGGGCGACTTGAGGTGAGTATACGAAGTCGCCGCGACTCCCGGTCAGGGGACTTCCGGTGGGTTAACTTAACCTTCCCCGGGCAAACCAATAACAGCAAGAGGGGACCTTGTTAGCCCTCTGCCGTGAACCAATAAAAGCGACTTGCGTCTAAGAAAGCGAAACGTATACTGATTTATCCTATATCCAATACTCCCTTTGTGTAACCTACCTCAAATAACACGGCTGACCAGTCATGTACCTTACCCAACGCAACCCGGCTAACTCCGACTTTGTATACCTGCCCGGCCGGTACACCAACCCCAAATGGTACCAACCCGGCCGGTACACCGAACCCATATGGTACCAGTCCGAATGGTACATTGTACCCGGCCGGCTCGGCTGGATAGCCACCCATCCGCGCCTCTCGGCCGCTGACGCTAGCAATTCCTTGGCAGCCTCTCATACGATCCAGGTTCCTACTCCATCCACTAGAACAATCATCTTCTTTCAGGCTCCCTTCACTCCATCCTTACAAACAATCCGCCATCTCGGCCGTCCGCCATCCGCGCCTCGGCCGTCAAACATCCATAGTCCTCCCGTCTGCTCAGCCCGCCTGTCCGACTATCCACGCCCCTTGTCAGGTCCGCCGACTTGATTTCCAGCCGGGTGCCGTCCGGCCGCTTGCAGGTGCGCCTGGCAGCCCCAGATTGCATCTTATTACTGACCGGTCTGGGCATCCGGCTAAGGGTGACATTTCAGCCAATCCGGTGCGGGCATCCATCATCATTAGTCCGTTAACTTCTGGAGCACTTCACCACAGCCGCCCCTGAGCCTTGTCGCAGCCGCACAACGGTTGAGGCACGCGCTCATCACATCTTCCACACTTTGATTTTCACCGCCTCTATGCCTGAACGTGACAACGCCTCCATTACTCCCATGCCGGGTCACTCCCCGGCCAATACTCAGCCATCGGCCGTAGGACCGGATGCCCATCCGGCCGGCCCAGAGCATCGCCCAGGGCAGCCCGACATGGCTGCTCTGCAAGCTCAAGTCGCTGCGCTAACCACTCACGTAGCCAGCCTAGAGCAAGCCAACACCGAGTTGGCTGCGACCGCCCGGCTGGCTAGCCAGCAAGCGGATGAATCCCGGGTCCGGGAGGTTCTGGCTACTTTTCAATCTCGCGACCGAATTGGCCGACTGGAAAGTGAGAACGCCGATCTTCTCCAAGCGAGAGATCGCCTCCAAAAACAGTCGGACTCACAGCGTGTCCTAAACCAGAAGGCCGTAGCTGCCTTGAAGATCCAGAGTAAGTACCTTTCGCCTGTTCCGGTTCGTCTCCCCACTCACTCACTCCGTGTGTGCTCTCAGACCAAAACGTCATGAATCTCCGCGTCTTGATGATTGAGTCTTTTCAGACCGCGCGTGAGTTGACGGCGCGCTACGACAGCTATATTAAACTCTCCAAGCGATTGGAGAGTTCGCAGTTGAAACTGGGCAATTTGGAGTTTCGCCGGATCCGGCTTGCCAAAAAGTTGACAAAGTACCAGAAGGCGCTATACCAGTCAGCCGATGCATCGCCCGACCTTCAACGCCGAATCCGGGAGCTTGAGGCCGCATACGCTGACACCCAATCGGGTGTGAGTGAAGCCCGGGAGGCGTTTACCCAGCTTGCGGAGGAGCGTGCAAACTGCCTGTCCTCTCTCAAGGAAGATCGGGCTCGTCTAGCCGCTTCGGCGTCCCGGGTGAGAGGTCTAATGAAGGGCCCTGCCCCCATCCGGGAGGCTATTAGGCATCTCCTTGACTTAGCTTGTCCGCGAGACCTTGGTCAGGCCGCTTCCGCCACGCCCCTTCTCCCGTCAGCCGCTGGTTCCGCCGCGGCCGTCCAGACATCTAGCGCGGGAGCTTCTGCCCCCGGATCAGCGACCGGTGATGCGGGAAAAGTTTCTCGCCTACGGATTTGGAATACTTCTCAAGACCCTAACCCGCCGCCAGCGCCCGTCGGCGATTAGGCGGGTTCTCTCTTGTCCACCGAAGATCCGTCTGGGCATAAAGGCAAGCGTCGGTCCAGTCGGGTTGCGTCGCTTCACGACCCCGTGGAGGCCAAACGGCCTAAACGGTCCGCCGCGCCGGTGAGCGCGGCCTTAGTCCATTGGGACCGCGGGCCGGGTCCTAGCCCCACTTCGATCTCGGCCCCACCGGCTTCAGGGAAGTCCTCCCGTCGTCCTCGCACTGCCAGATCTTCGTCGAAAGCTCCGACTGCTCCGGCTCTCCTTAGCGTCTCCCCTCATGATCCCCGAGGTCCGTCCACCGCCTCTCCTGATGGAGAAGAAGCACCTGACCTATCGGAGCTGGATTCTGACGAGGCCACCACTGAGGACCTCGAGGAATTGCCTTCCCCGGACCCCTTCGCCTTCGACGAGAACGAGTCCAAGGAATCCTCAGAGGAGTCTCCTCCGTTGTGGATTCCCCGCCGGAAGGTCATGACGGCCCTCGAACTGGCCGCGGCTGTCCCCTGGTCAAAGGCGCAGTTGGAAGGCCTGCGTATCCAAGACCTCACTGGTGCCCTTGTCGCCAAGGCGTTGACTCGCCCGCCGTTGTGGATATTCCCGCCGGCCCTCGCTGTGCCCAAGGCCGAGGACTGGGATGTCAAGCTAGTGGCGATCGAGCCGCTGAACGCAATCTTGTCCCGGAAACCTTGGGTCATACTGGCGACAAAGATGCCGGACATCGGTCTGCCCCATGTCGGCTGGTTCGCGGATTTGCGGGGAGTCTGCAAGGAGTACCTCTCCCGGCATGGACAATCCATCTGGGAGTCAACTCATCACCTCTCCATTTCCGTTGCCGCCGGGCGCGAATCTCCCGAGCTAGCTAAGTACCGGGCCGACCGCAAGAGCCGTCGAAACCGCGCGACTGAGGGCTGGATTAAGCTCTGCGACTTCGTGGTCGATGGAATCCAGCACGGCCACTGCGACTTGGATATTTTTCTCCACCCAATCATGCTACATCTGGCCAACCGCCGGGTGGAGAAAAGCGGGAACTCGGCCGAAGGCGGGACTTGGTATCCGGGGTTGGGTAAGTGTCAGGTTGCCACCCTCCAAGCTTCGCTCGATGCGCTCGACCAACAAGATCCGTGGCGCAACCAGTTTCGGCAGGATCCCGATCGTCACCCTGGCCTCCGCGTGCCCCGACTCCGGAACAAGTTTTGCTGAGCTTCGCCAAGGGTGACCCACGAGGCTAGCCTTGCATACCCTTATCTTCTTCATTCGTTACTGGCTATTAACCTCGATAATACACTTTTCTTTCCATTTTTTACGTAAGTAACCGCTTGCTCATCTTCCTCGTCCGACTTCTCCCATCCGGCACCATACTGATTCGAAGACAACTCCGGAAAACCAATCCATCCGGCACCATACTGATTCGAAGACAACTCCGAAAACCAATCCATCCGGCACCATACTGATTCGAAGATAACTCCGAAAACCATTCCATCCGGCACCATACTGATTCGAAGATAACTCCGAAAACCATTCCGTCCGGCACCATACTGATTCGAAGATAACTTCGAAAAAAGCCGATCGGACCCGACTAGCTCCATTCACCGATTGCTCGGCTGAGTGGTGTTAGCTGGTCCGGCCGTGCCTGTTGCCCTGGAGCCGGGCGGACTAGTTCTCTGTCCCACCTTCTTCGTGGGTTTGCATGACCCCGAAGCGATTCCGGCTCGCCCGCCGGCGATCGAACTCTCTCATTAAAGCTCCGCAATTTAAATCCAGTTCGTCCACCCACGACCGCTCCTCGCAATTTTTCCACTGCACGAGAAACTCCCTGTGGATCCGCCCAAACCGGGTTTTCCGTCCGTTCCGGACATCCAAAATTCCTTCTACCTCGTACTCATCCGGGTCTAACGGCTTGTCCCAACTGTCCTCCGGCAGCAGAGCTTCATCGAAATCCAACCGGTCGCTTTCCCCCGTAAGGCGTATATTCGGGCGGTCCGGGAAATGCTTAACCAACTTCAACTTGGAAACATGTACTATCGGGAAAACACTGTATTCCGTGCCGGCCGTGACTAGCTTAACTGCATGATCCCCGACCAGTTCTGCCACTCGGAAGGGGCCATGCCACATATGCGCCAGCTTCCGTGCATAGCCCTCCTTGACCCGATCGAGATACAGCCACACCCGGGAGCCGGGCTCGATGCCGTGTTCCCTGGCGCGGTCGTTGTTTTGATCGGCGCGGTCCTTGATTGCTTGTCGGAGACGTTCGTTTACTTGTTCCCTCGCCAGTGAGTAGTGGCGTTGCACTTCCATCCTCCAGCGGCGGGCGTCTCTGTCCCGGCTTCTGGTGGACCCTATTGGTATGGCGGCTTCCAAAGTGGATCGGGGATCCCATCCGTAAGCCAAATAAAAAGGGGTGTCGCCCCTTACCCGATCGTACGACGAGTTGAGAGCGAAAACCAGTCTCTCGGCATATTCATCCCAGTCGCATTGATCCGCCTCCACCACATACATCTTGAGGGCTCTGGTTAGAGTCTGAACCATCCTTTCGGCCTTTCCATTCGCCTGCGGGCGGTAAGCCATAGTGGCGCTCTGCTTCTGTCCTAAGATCTTGTTGAAAGCTCGGAATACGTCTGCCATAAATCCGGGCTCCCTATCGTGCCGGATGACCTCGCTCGCCCCGAAACGCCTGAACACACATTCCTCGTAGCTTTGTGCAACCTGTTGGGCGGTACGGGTGGAGCTGGCCTTTGTTATTACCAGCCCGGTGAACAAATCCGTCCAGATCAGCAGCTCTGTATGCCCGCTTCGAGATTTGGGTAAGGACGGGATATGGTCCATCGCAATGACTTGAAACGGATAGGTGGCCTGTATATTTCCAGGCGACCGCCCTCTAATGGTCGGCCGGCCTTTTTCGGTTTCGCAATCTGGACAGCTCCCCACGTAGGCCTGAACGCTACGGTAAAGCCCTCGCCAGTGGAAATGTGTCTTAATCTTGTGATATGTCCGGCCGATGCCCTGATGTCCCCCCTCCAAGCTCACATGGTAGTGATGGAGAATATCCGGCTGTAGAGTAGCGGGTACGACTAGCCGAGCAGATCTATCTCTCTCGATCTCCGGCTGGTCGGCGTCTCGGTAAAAGAACAGTAGCCCGTTTTCGTCCACTTCATAATCCGGGGCCAGCTTGAAGCATTCTTTAGCTTGTTCGGCGGTCAGCTTATTTACGTCTCCGTTAAGGTATGACTTGAGGTCCACTATCCACTTTTCCTCGTTCTGCGCTTGGAGAATCCGCTCTGCTCGCAACTGTTGAACTATCCCCTCGGTCATTGTTTCTGGGGATAGTGAGCCATCGGCTGAAGAACGACGCTTCTGCGATCGGGTAACAGCGTTCACCCGGATTATCTCTTCCGTGTTGGCCGGATGGATGATCTCGGGCAGCCGGTTGATCTCCGTCAGGTCTGCTAACAGAGCCGGATCAGAAACCGCTACCCCTACGTTGTCGCGCATGGCCAGCGTAGCCAAGTGGTCTGCGCTCTTATTCCAATCTCGTTTGACGTGCAGCAATTCGTGCTCTGGCCATCTCCGCAAGGCGGACATAACCCGGTCATTTAACAGTCTCAGCCGTGGCGCCTTGCAATCTATCTCCCCTGTGATTTGCCGGATCACTAGGTTGGAATCACCGCATATGATGACCCGCCCCTGTGTCCGGCCAGCCAAAAGATCTAGGGAAAGCAGCAGTCCTCTATACTCCGCTTCGTTCACTGTGATGCCAGGCGTGAAATCCGAGGCGGCCGCGATCGCCTTCCATTCGGGCAGCTTCCACAAAATGGCACTATAGGCCCCGACCCCTTTCTTTACACTCGCCGACCCATCGAAACTCAAAACCATTAGTTCCTCCGTGGGTCCCACTGTTGGCGGCGGCAATACGATAGTTGGTCGAGGCTGCTTCCGAGGTGCGATCGCTATCAGTGCTTCCTCCACTTCTGCCCTGGGGGTAATGCTGGCAGCCAGTGTGCCCAGTATTTCCTCTTCCCCTTTAGTACACTTAATCACTTCGAGGGACCACTGAGACAACAGCGCCGCCCATCTCCCCAGCCGACCGTCAATCCCATTCGCCGTCAGAAGCCATGATAGGGTCGACCGTCTGGATAGTACTTTGACAGGCCGAGACACCAGCATAGTATAACACACATCCAAGATCCGTAATAGAGCCAGAACTTCTTTATCCACCAATCCGTAATTAACTTCATTAACTTTCAAGGTCCGGCTGGTGAAGGTCACGGGACAGTACACTCCGTCATGATCTTGCACGAGAGCGGCCGAGATGGCCCACTTGTTAGCGTAGATGATGACCACCGGAGTCTTATTAACATCGAAATGTTTCAGGACCGGTGTGGTCGCCATCTTCGCTTTTAACATACCAAAAGCCACCATCGCTCGGGTCATGTGGTCGTCCGGGCCGGCCGCGCCGGGGTCCAACGGCCGGCCGCTTGTCTGGGCGAAAAAGGGCGCTTCCCCATTGGCTGAAATAACCGAAAAGGGCGCTTCCTCATTGGCTGAAATTGCTGGCCCAGCTTGCGTCTCCGCTTGCCTATCCTGCTCTCTCAACTTATGGTAATCCACCTCCCGCAACTCATACAAGACCGCCGCATAGACTGCGAAATCCTCGATGAACCGACTGTAATAATTCAGGCTGCCCAAAAAGGATTGCATAGCCTTTAGGGATCGCGGGAAAGGCAGATTGCTCAAGGACTCCAAATCCTTCGGGTTAGCCTCCAATCCGGCAATCGACACTTGATGACCCAGATAGGTCACCTTAGTCTTTCCCCAGAAACTCTTAACCACACTAATCGAAAAATTCCACTTTTCACACGTAATCATCAACTTCTCCACTTTGTCACACAGTAAATCCCAGGTAGTTGCCGTAACGAGAATGTCATCAATGTAAGACCGCCGCCCCAAAACTGAAGGTTTTGAGTCAGGGTCCGGGTCACCTTCGGCGAACACATCCCCGACCAGAGCCGGATCTTGATCCGCCTTGATCTTGAAGTGTCCGTACAGCGCGTTATCTATCAGCCGTTGATAAATCTGCGGGGCATTCTTCAGACCGAACGACATCCGGTTCCACTCGAACAACCCGAAGGGCGTCACGAACGCAGAGATCTCCCGTGCACGATCGGTCATAGAGACCACCCAGAATCCACTGGCCATGTCCAATGAGCAATACCACAAAACTTTATCCAAGTCCTCCAGCAGGTCGTTTATCAGCGGCATCGGGTAAATCATCAGCTTAGTCAGCCGGTTCACCAGCCGGTAATCGATGCACAACCTTATATCCACCCCATTCTTCTTAATGATAATTACAATGGGCGAAGCCCATGGCAAGGTGGACGGCTGAATTAT
>MIQA02018692.1:0-17023 GCA_001887855.2 Sclerospora graminicola
TTCCGGTTCGTCTCCCCACTCACTCACTATGTGTGTGCTCTCAGACCAAAACGTCATGAATCTCCGCGTCTTGATGATCGAGTCTTTTCAGACCGCGCGTGAGTTGACGGCGCGCTACGACAGCTATATTAAACTCTCCAAGCGATTGGAGAGTTCGCAGTTGAAACTGGGCAATTTGGACTTTCGCCGGATCCGGCTTGCCAAAAAGTTGACAAAGTACCAGAAGGCGCTATACCAGTCGGCCGATGCATCGCCCGACCTTCAACGCCGAATCCGGGAGCTTGAGGCCGCATACGCTGACACCCAATCGGGTGTGAGCGAAGCCCGGGAGGCGTTTACCCAGCTTGCGGAGGAGCGTGCAAACTGCCTGTCCTCTCTCAAGGAAGATCGAGCTCGTCTAGCCGCTTCGGCGTCCCGGGTGAGAGGTCTAATGAAGGGCCCCGCCAGGCTATTAGGCATCTCCTTGACTTAGCTTGTCCGCGGGACCTTGGTCAGGCCGCTTCCGCCACGCCCCTTCTCACGTCAGCCGCTGGTTCCGCCGCGGCCGTCCAGACATCTAGCGCGGGAGCTTCTGCCCCCGAATCAGCGACCGGCGATGCGGGAAAAGTTTCTCGCCTACGGATTTGGAATACTTCTCAAGACCCTAACCCGCCGCCAGCGCCCGTCGGCGATCAGGCGGCTTCTCTCTTGTCCACCGAAGATCCGTCTGGGCATAAATGCAAACGTCGGTCCAGTCGGGTTGCGTCGCTTCACGACCCCGTGGCGGCCAAACGGCCTAAACGGTCCGCCGCGCCGGTGAGCGCGGCCTTAGTCCATGGGGACCGCGGGCCGGGTCCTAGCCCCACTTCGATCTCGGCCCCACCGGCTTCAGGGAAGTCCTCCCGTCGTCCTCGCACTGCCAGATCTTCGTCGAAAGCTCCGACTGCTCCGGCTCTCCTTAGCGTCTCCCCTCATGATCCCCGAGGTCCGTCCACCGCCTCTCCTGATGGAGAAGAAGCGCCTGACCTATCGGAGCTGGATTCTGACGAGGCCACCACTGAGGACCTCGAGGAATTGCCTTCCCCGGACCCCTTCGCCTTCGACGAGAACGAGTCCAAGGAATCCTCAGAGGAGTCTCCTCCGTTGTGGATTCCCCGCCGGAAGGTCATGACGGCCCTCGAACTGGCCGCGGCTGTCCCCTGGTCAAAGGCGCAGTTGGAAGGCCTGCGTATCCAAGACCTCACTGGTGCCCTTGTCGCCAAGGCGTTGACTCGCCCGCCGTTGTGGATATTCCCGCCGGCCCTCGCTGTGCCCAAGGCCGAGGACTGGGATGTCAAGCTAGTGGCGATCGAGCCGCTGAACGCAATCTTGTCCCGGAAACCTTGGGTCATACTGGCGACAAAGATGCCGGACATCGGTCTGCCCCATGTCGGCTGGTTCGCGGATTTGCGGAGAGTCTGCAAGGAGTACCTCTCCCGGCATGGACAATCCATCTGGGAGTCAACTCATCACCTCTCCATTTCCGTTGCCGCCGGGCGCGAATCTCCCGAGCTAGCTAAGTACCGGGCCGACCGCAAGAGCCGTCGAAACCGCGCGACTGAGGGCTGAATTAAGCTCTGCGACTTCGTGGTCGATGGGATCCAGCACGGCCACTGCGACTTGGATATTTTTCTCCACCCTATCATGCTACATCTGGCCAACCGCTGGGTGGAGAAAAGCGGGAACTCGGCCGAAGGCGGGACTTGGTATCCGGGGTTGGGTAAGTGTCAGGTTGCCACCCTCCAAGCTTCGCTCGATGCGCTCGACCAACAAGATCCGTGGCGCAACCAGTTTCGGCAGGATCCCGATCGTCACCCTGGCCTCCGCGTGCCCCGACTCCGGAACAAGTTTTGCTGAGCTTCGCCAAGGGTGATCCACGAGGCTAGCCTTGCATACCCTTATCTTCTTCATTCGTTACTGGCTGTTAACCTCGATAATACACTTTTCTTTCCATTTTTTACGTAAGTAACCGCTTGCTCATCTTCTTCGTCTGACTTCTCCCATCCGGCACCATACTGATTTGAAGACAACTCCGGAAAACCACTCCATCCGGTACCATACTGATTCGAAGATATTTCCGAAAACCAATCCATCCGGCACCATACTGATTCGAAGATAACTCCGAAGACCAATCCATCCGGCACCATACTGATTCGAGGATAACTCCGAAAACCAATCCATCCGGCACCATACTGATTCGAAGATAACTTCGAAAAAAGCCGATCGGACCCGACTAGCTCCATTCACCGATTGCTCGGCTGAGAGGTGATAGCTGGTCCGGCCGTGCCTGTTGCCCGGGAGCCGGGCGGATTAGTTCTCTGTCCCACCTTCTTCGTGGGTTTGCATGACCCCGAAGCGGTTCCGGCTCGCCCGCCGGCGATCGAACTCTCTCATTAAAGCTCCGCAATTTAAATCCAGTTCGTCCACCCACGACCGCTCCTCGCAATTTTTCCACTGCACGAGAAACTCCCTGTGGATCCGCCCAAACCGGGTTTTCCGTCCGTTCCGGACGTCCAAAATTCCTTCTACCTCGTACTCATCCGGGTCTAACGGTTTGTCCCAACTGTCCTCCGGCAGCAGAGCTTCATCGAAATCCAACCGGTCGCTCTCCCCCGTAAGGCGTATATTCGGGCGGTTCGGGAAATGCTTAACCAACTTCAACTTGGAAACATGTACTATCGGGAAAACGCTGTATTCCGTGCCGGCCGTGACCAGCTTAACTGCATGATCTCCGACCAGTTCTGCCACTCGGAAGGGGCCATGCCACATATGCGCCAGCTTCCGTGCATAGCCCTCCTTGACCCGATCGAGATACAGCCACACCCGGGAGCCGTGCTTGATGCCGTGTTCCCCGGCGCGGTCGTTGTTTTGATCGGCGCGGTCCTTGATTGCTTGTCGGAGACGTTCGTTTACTTGTTCCCTCGCCAGTGAGTAGTGGCGTTGCACTCCCATCCTCCAGCGGCGGGCGTCTCTGTCCCGGCTTCTGGTGCACCCTATTGGTATGGCGGCTTCCAAAGTGGATCGGGGATCCCATCCGTAAGCCAAATAAAAAGGGGTGTCACCCCTTACCCGATCGTACGACGAGTTGAGAGCGAAAACCAGTCTCTCGGCATATTCATCCCAGTCGCATTGATCCGCCTCCACCACATACATCTTGAGGGCTCTGGTTAGCGTCTGAACCATCCTTTCGGCCTTTCCATTCGCCTGCGGGCGGTAAGCCATAGTGGCGCTCTGCTTCTGTCCTAAGATCTTATTGAAAGCTCGGAATACGTCTGCCATAAATCCGGGCTCCCTATCGTGCCGGATGACCTCGCTCGCCCCGAAACGCCTGAACACACATTCCTCGTAGCTTTGTGCAACCTACGGGTGGAGCTGGCCTTTGCTATAACCAGCCCGGTAAACAAATCCGTCCAGATCAGCAGCTCTGTATACCCATTTCGAGATTTGGGTAAGGACGGGATATGGTCCATCGCAATGACTTGAAACGGATAGGTGGCCTGTATATTTCCAGGCGACCGCCCTCTAATGGTCGGCCGGCCTTTTTCGGTTTCGCAATCTGGACAGCTCCCCACGTAGGCCTGAACGCTACGGTAAAGCCCTCGCCAGTGGAAATGTGTCTTAATCTTGTGATAGGTCCGGCCGATGCCCTGATGTCCCCCCTCCAAGCTCACATGGTAGTGATGGAGAATATCCGGCTGTAGAGTAGCGGGTACGACTAGCCGAGCAGATCTATCTCTCTCAATCTCCGGCTGGTCGGCGTCTCGGTAAAAGAACAGTAGCCCGTTTTCGTCCACTTCATAATCCGGGGCCAGCTTGAAGCATTCTTTAGCTTGTTCGGCGGTCAGCTTATTTACGTCCCCGTTAAGGTATGACTTGAGGTCCACTATCCACTTTTCCTCGTTCTGCGCTTGGAGAATCCGCTCTGCTCGCAACTGTTGAACTATCCCCTCGGTCATTGTTTCTGGGGATAGTGAGCCATCGGCTGAAGAACGACGCTTCCGCGATCGGGTGACAGCGTTCACCCGGATTATCGCTTCCGCGTTGGCCGGATGGATGATCTCGGGCAGCTGGTTGATCTCCGTCAGGTCTGCTAACAGAGCCGGATCAGAAACCGTTACCCCTACGTGTTCGCGCATGGCCAGCGTAGCCAAGTGGTCTGCGCTCTTATTCCAATCTCGTTTGACGTGCAGCAATTCGTGCTCTGGCCATCTCCGCAAGGCGGACATAACCCGGTCATTTAACAGTCTCAGCCGTGGCGCCTTGCAATCTATCTCCCCTGTGATTTGCCGGATCACTAGGTTGGAATCACCGCATATGATGATCCGCCCCTGTGTCCGGCCAGCCAACAGATCTAGGGAAAGCAGCAGTCCTCTATACTCTGCTTCGTTCACCGTGATGCCAGGCGTGAAATCCGAGGCGGCCGCGATCGCCTTCCATTCGGGCAGCTTCCACAAAATGGCACTATAGGCCCCGACCCCTTTCTTTACACTCGCCGACCCATCGAAACTCAAAACCATTAGTTCCTCCGTGGGTCCCACTGTTGGCGGCGGCAATACGATAGTTTGTCGAGGCTGCTTCCGAGGTGCGATCGCTATCAGTGCTTCCTCCACTTCTGCCCGGGGGGTAATGCTGGCAGCCAGTGTGCCCAGTATTTCCTCCTCCCCTTTAGTACACTTAATCACTTCGAGGGACCACTGAGACAACAGAGCCGCCCATCTCCCCAGCCGACCGTCAATCCCGTTCGCCGTCAGGAGCCATGATAGGGTCGACCGTCTGGATAGTACTTTGATAGGCCGAGACACCAGCATTGTATAACACACATCCAAGATCCGTAATAGAGCCAGAACTTCTTTATCCACCAATCCATAATTAACTTCATTAACTTTCAGGGTCCGGCTGGTGAAGGTCACGGGACAGTACACTCCGTCATGATCTTGCACGAGAGCGGCCGAGATGGCCCACTTGTTAGCGTAGATGATGACCACCGGAGTCTTATTAACATCGAAATGTTTCAGGACCGGTGTGGTCGCCATCTTCGCTTTTAACATGCCAAAAGCCACCATCGCTCGGGTCATATGGTCGTCCGGGCCGGCCGCGCCGGGGTCCGGCGGCCGGTCGCTTGTCTGGGCAGACAAGGGCGCTTCCCCATTGGCTGAAATAACCGAAAAGGGCGCTTCTCATTGCGAAATACCGAAAAGGGCGCTTCCTCATTGGCTGAAATTGCCGACCCGGCTTGCGTCTCCGCTTGCCTATCCTGCTCTCTCAGCTTATGGTAATCCACCTCCCGCAACTCATACAAGACCGCCGCATAGACTGCAAAATCCTCGATGAACCGACTGTAATAATTCAGGCTGCCCAAAAAGGATTGCATAGCCTTTAGGGATCGCGGGAAAGGCAGGTTACTCAAGGACTCCAAATCCTTCGGATTCGCCTCCAATCCGGCAATCGACACTTGATGACCCAGATAGGTCACCTTAGTCTTTCCCCAGAAACTCTTAACCACACTAATCGAAAGATTCCACTTTTCACACGTAATCATCAACTTCTCCACTTTGTCACACAGTAAATCCCAGGTAGTTGCCGTAACGAGAATGTCATCAATGTAAGACCGCCGCCCCAAAACTGAAGGTTTTGGGTCGGGGTCCGGGTCACCTTCGGCGAACACATCCCCGACCAGAGCCGGATCTTGATCCGCCTTGATCTTGAAGTGTCCGTACAGCGCGTTATCTATCAGCCGTTGATAAATCTGCGGGGCATTCTTCAGACCGAACGGCATCCGGTTCCACTCGAACAAACCGAAGGGTGTCACGAACGCCGAGATCTCCCGTGCACGATCGGTCATAGAGACCACCCAGAATCCACTGGCCATATCCAATGAGCAATACCACAAAACTTTATCCAAGTCCTCCAGCAGGTCGTTTATCAGCGGCATCGGATAAATCATCAGCTTAGTCAGCCGGTTCACCAGCCGGTAATCGATGCACAACCTTATATCCACCCCATTCTTCTTAATAATATTTACAATGGGCGAAGCCCATGGCGAGGTGGACGGCTGAATTATCTTGGTGGCCAGCAAACCCTTGATAAGCTCTGACAGCTTTTCCCGATACTGGGGGCGACTCTTCGGCATCTCTGTGCGACCGGCTTGGCGCCTCCCACATCAATATCACATACCGCCCCATGGGCGATATGCAACTCTGCTTGGTCTTTTCTCCCGACTCTGTCGTTCGTCCGTCTCCCTCTGAGTGGGCAAAACCAGTTCCGCGATCGGGGCGTAGCTTCGACCAATACATTCAGCCGGACCCGGCGACGGCCGGCTCCGCGTCAATATTTTAGAAGGGGTCCGGTACTCGGGTTTATCCACCATCGGAGTCTGGTCCTCTTCTAATTCTTCCTCTTCGCTGACCAGATCGGTGGTTGCCTGAAAAGCCAGGTTTTGCCACTCGATATAGCGTCTTGAGCCAATAGTGACATAGCCCGGCCGGCGGGGCACTTTATCCTCGGCCAGCCACATTCCAATAATCACATCTTCATGCAAGGTGAGGGGCCTTCCAGAGATATTGGTCACACTTATGAAGTTGAGATGACCACCCCCTTTAACAACGATGGTACCCAGCACTCGCCCCTTGTCAGCCATAACTTACTCCGCCGGTCGTGCGGCCGTAACATTACTTCCACCGCCTTTCCCACTGGCAACGCTACAAACTGACCCAACTTGAGGAACTGGACGTGGGCGCCATATAAGGGCCGCCGGCCGGCCAGCTGAATCTGTACCTCGTCCGGCAACGTCAATGTCCCATGCGACAAGTCCAGCCGTATACCGGCCGGGACCATAAAATCCATGCCCAAAATTGCATCCTGCCCGGCCAGCTTGCCTACCCAGGCGGTAAAGTAATATACCAACGACCCGGCTAACGTAATCTTGACTCTCGTCCTTCCTTGGGTCATGTATGAGCTTTCTCCAATGCCGATACATTCCTGCCGCTTCGTCTCGTCTATCTCACACCCCACCTTACGAGCAAAGGTGGTGTCCACGATAGACACTTCTGCGCCAGAATCGAACAACATGGTAGCTCTCTGGTTATTGATTTTCCCATCCGCCTTGGCCTGCTTGAACCATTTATCCAGCGAGTGATACTTCCAATAACCTCGCGACTCGCCAGGTAACAGATTCAATTCCATTCGCACTTCAGACCGGGAATACTCATCCGTCCGTATACTGCTCACCAGGAAGGGCTCAGCCGTACCGGCCGGGGACCGGGTGACGTAATCGTCAAATTACATGTATTGTCGGTTACCCTTTGCTTTGCTTCTTGATTATCCTCTTTAACGACATATGCATAGATACTAACACTAGACCGCTCGGCTCGAACCAGATTCCAACCTGGCGAGCGATCTAGTTTAACATCTTTTCCGCTCCGGGCGGCAGCAATCCAGCATGCTTGGTCGAGACGTACCACTTCTTCAACAGGTTGTAGAATTCTTCAATTGGGCACAGTCCCGCCTCGTGCACCTCCCCGCAAGTCTTACAAGTAAACAAGCTGTGTTCCGCCGGATGTCCCTTCCTCTCGCACTTCTTGCAGGTCAGCCGCTTCCAACAGCTCCGGTCGTCATGCTTGATGGACCCACAGTGGGTACATTTGCGTCTGGGGTAATCCTGGTCAGTTCGAGCCGGAAAACCCTTCGGCTGACTGGACCCAGCTGGCAGCCTGGATGGCTGACTGGCTTCTGCCGAGAACAGGTACCGGTAATGCTCCTCCTCGGACTCGCCCCCAGATCGCTGATACTCCTCTTCCGAGCTGGTCGCGTCTGACTCTCGGGCGACCATGCGGACGGATCGGGCCGTCCTGGTAGATGGCGGCCGGCCTCCTTGATCCGCGTTAAATCGGGACTTGAAACGGCCGGTTCCGACTGCCGCCTTAGGGCCTCGCTTCTTCGCCCTTAGGTACGTGCGCAACGTCAATTCCAGCTCCGTCGTATTCTTCAACCGCAGTAACGCCAGCTGGTCTGCCAGCTCCCGATCGTCCAACGTGCTGATGAAATGTTCCACGTGTTCACGAGCGGCCTCCGACCGGCTGGCATCTTCCTTGACGGGAATACCCGCTCTCATGCCAGCGACATTTAAGCGATGGAGATACTCCAGGGGGGTCTCATCCGCTCGCTTCTTGGTGTGGAAATATAGTCGCGCCGCTGACATTCCAGCTCCGCAGTATTGTTCCTCGAACGCACCGGCCAATCCCCTCCAATTTCCTCGGGTTTCCCGGCTGAGCTGTTGGATCCAGTGTTTCGCTGGGCCCTTCATCAAACCCCCGAAGATCAGGCATTTCTCATAGTCCGACGTCCGGTCTCTGAGAAATGCCGACTTCGTCTTGCTCAACCATCCTCGGGCCTGGTCCTCGTCCGTGTCGCGTGCGGTGAAGTCTTTCAGCTCGGACGTGGCCGACATTCGCACCCTCGTGATCGCTCCCGAATCCGCGTCAAACGCTTGAGCCGAGGCCATATGGGCTCGGCGGGCCATCCCCAGATCCAAGTCATCCGGATCGTAATGGTACTTGGCCGACTTGACGGATTCCATGTCCACGTCGCTGAGAGACAGCTTCCTGTTCGTTGGGCGACGTCCGGTCCGGCGACCTGTCTGGCGGCTCGGCGGGGCAGGATGGGGTTCACTTTGCTTGGACTGCACCGACTCCATGTCTTCATCACTCGGCTCCCTCGCATAGTACTGGACTGGTCCGGGGGCCTGTGTTCCACGACGAGCTGGCTGGTCCGGTGACTTCGGACTGCCGCGGCTGGCGCTCAGCCGACGTTGCTCTTCCAAATATCGCTCCATCATCGCCGAGAACATGTTTTGCAGGTGATCCGGCACCTGAGGAGCGACTTGAGGGGCGGCTTGAGGGGCAGCCGGGCTGCCAGATTGGCATTCCTTCTTAATCCGCCCATCCGCGTCTTCGTCTTCCTCCTTCGGTTCTGAATCCGCCGTCGCTGTCCGCCAGGCCTGTACGCTGTACTGGCCGGCGTTCTTCCGCTCGGGCGTACCCGGATCCTCACGTCCTCCAAGTCTCATGGCCGTCGCCACACGCGCTGCTCCCCTTGGGCCAAGCGTCATGCGGGTGATACCCACCGATGAATCAGATGAGTCTGCTTCCGAAGGGGCAGACTCGTACTGCGAAGAGCCTGAGTGTATCCCGGCTGGTTTGCTTGTCGCCGGCGGCGTGCACGGCGCCACTCCAGTCGTAGCTGTCATCTTTTTCGACGGCGGCGAGCAACCCACTAGCGGTACCAAGCGGTCATGCAGGGCGCTGGACGCCTCCTTCAACTTGTCCACCTTCAGATCAAACAACTCGTTCGGATCAAACACACCGGTGTTAATGCCGGCTTGTTTGAGTTGGTCGAATAGTCCTCTAATAAGGGACACGTGGCCGTCTGAGAGAGTTGGGGAGAGACGGGACCTTTCAATCCGCCTATGATCTTCGGCCGTGTTATTTTCAGCACCTTATCCGTCCGCAAGAATTGCCCCAACTCGTGAAGATGGAAAGCACGCTCCAAGTCTATATCCGTCGATAGGCCGTCCTGCTTCTTTTCTTCCTCTTCGAAACGCGGTTTGTCTTTGTGAGTCGGATAATCCAATTCTTGCCAATCCGGTTTCTTTAGGGGTAGGTGGGCCAGATCGCGACTTGGTCCCGATCCGGCCGGCTTCCCACTCCGGTCATATCCGACTTCCGCTTTTTCTTCCTTGATTTTTTCTTTTATATCCATAATATGCATTTGTTCGTTAGGATCATGGTCGGAACCATGATCCTTCCTCGGACTATGGCGACTTGCACCATAGTCCGATCCGGCTCCATCCGTGTAGCGGCCGGCACTGCAGTAAGTAGTACCATAATCCGCCCCCGGCGGAGCCTCTAGGGGAGTAACTTCTTCTTTAATGTCAACCTCGAACTCCCCCAATCCGAGGCGACCATCGCATCCTTCCATCTTCAGCAGCATTGGGGGCGATATGCCTTCCCCCAATGAACCCGACACAACATCGTCAACAATTTGACAGGTTTAGGTCTTTCGCCCGCTAGGGACTCGCGGTGATATCCAGGGTCACCAAGAGATCCGGGCACGCGCACCATTGTGGTGTAGTCGCTCTCAGAAAATCTTCCTGAGACGCGAACACCCACGGGGGTCCCAGACGAATGACTACCGGAGGGGGTACTCCGTCCATCCGAGTCATGATCCGATCCGGCTTCAGGCCGGCTGGATCGGTCGCTCCAATCCGCTTGATCGCGACTGCTCGAATGTTGCATGTTGAAAGCTCACCTTGTGTACCCGTCAGTACTGGGTGGTTAGCTCTCCTGGTGGACCCTAGGGCGAAAAGTGTAAATCCGTCCAATATGGAGATGAGGGTTAGGTCTAGGGGTAGGGGTAGCTCCTGGGCGGAAATCGTCACCGGGGAGCTCGTCTGGCAATACACTTGAACTTTGTATAGTGCCGGCTGGGCCGAGAATAGTCGATCGGCCAGCTAAACCAATAAGACACTTGAAGTTTGTATAGTGCCGGCTGGACCGAGAATAATCAATCGGCCAGCTAAACCAATTACAATGAAGGGCGAATCCAAATGTGTATATGAGGCAGATACAACTCCACACTCTTCCACAGAAGGCCAAAATGTCACCACTTCCCAATACCTAATACCGTGTTCAAAACACGGGCGACTTGAGGCGAGTATACGAAGTCGCCGCGACCCCCGGTCAGGGGACTTCCGGTGGGTTAACTTAACCTTCCCCGGGCAAACCAATAACAGCAAGAGGGGACCTTGTTAGCCCTCTGCCGTGAACCAATAAAGCGACTTGCGTCTAAGAAAGCGAAACGTATACTGATTTATCCTATGTCCAATACTCCCTTTGTGTAACCTACCTCAAATAACACGGCTGACCAGTCATGTACCTTACCCAACGCAACCCGGCTAACTCCGACTTCGTATACCTGCCCGGCCGGTACACCGAACCCATATGGTACCCACCCGGCCGGTACACCGAACCCATATGGTACCAGTCCGAATGGTACATTGTACCCGGCCGGCTCGGCCGGATAGCCACCCATCCGCGCCTCTCGGCCGCTGACGCTAGCAATTCCTTGGCAGCCTCTCATACGATCCAGGGGCCTACTCCATCCACTAGAACAATCATCTTCTTTCAGGCTCCCTTCACTCCATCCTTAAAACAGTCCGCCATCTCGGCCGTCCGCCATCCGCGCCTCGGCCGCCAAACATCCATAGTCCTCCCGTCTGCTCAGCCCGCCTGTCCGACTATCCACGCCCCTTGTCAGGTCCGTCGACTTGATTTCCGGCCGGGCGCCGTCCGGCCGCTTGCAGGTGCGCCTGGCAGCCCCAGATTGCATCTTATTACTGACCGGTCTGGGCATCCGGCTAAGGGTGACATTTCAGCCAATCCGGTGCGGGCATCCATCATCATTAGTCCGTTAACTTCTGGAGCACTTCACCACAATTACATGTTAAATTCGATAATGATATCAGAATCTGTTCTCAAAGTGGATTATAACAACTTATAATCCAATATTCACATTTCAGACATTAAGTCTGAAATTGAACTGTGATATTTCTACTTAAATATCACTTATGTAATGGCACCCCATTACATCACCCCCACTCAAGCTGGTTGGCCAATAATATAAGGTAATATTGGCCAATCGAATGGAGGCACTTGTTGGTCATAACGATATCTTGTTATTAACCTCAAACGACCATAAGAGAACAAATGGTCGGCAAACGCAGCGGCGCTCTTAAGGGCGCTGCCGATACTGCGAAAGCAGCCTCCACCTCTGCATCACGTGCAGAGGTGTCATCGAATGCCGACGCTACGAATGTAGCGTCGAAGAGAAAGACAAAGCCGAGAGACCCATTGTCTCTCGTAGTAGACGCTGCGGAAGCAGTGTCTAAGAGAGGGCGGGAAGATGTCGCGAATGCAACATCTTCCGTGCCTCCACCTGCCGTAAGGCGGGTGGCTAAGAAGCCCAATCCGCTCTTCGGAGAGTCATCTGACTCCGAAGAAGAGGGCGAGGACGACACCGTCCCTGCCAACGATTCTAGCGAGCTTAAGCCTGCTAGAATTGCTTCGCCGTTAAGTGATGGCGAAGTAGAGTCTGACGCCGTCGATTACGACAGCGACAACTCCGTCAAACGGTGGTATGAGGAGCGTAAAGCTCCTCCTGGTCCTCGTCATTCGCCTGGTCGTAGCGAAGACGACTTTGAGGTGGCAGGTGGTGCTCCACCTGCCAAGAAACAACGCGCAGAAGCGGCTTACGCTGCTTCTGAATCACCATGTCGTACGGAACGCCATGTTCCGTACAAAGTGGGGTTTTGGACCCCAGCATGGACGCTTGCGCCCGGAAGTGGTGGGCACACCAAGCGCGATTGTCAATATCCGTTGTTTGACATCAACGCGCTTTATTAATTGGGAAGACCTTCGCAATCATCTTTTTGATCGCAGTACCGACGATAGACGTCGGTACTTCATCGACCTTTTCTATCAGGCTCGTTATTACACGAACCGGAAAGGGTCGCGAAAGAATAGGGACGATAAAGACGCCCTTACTCAAAGTTGGAACGCCTTTGTTGAAAATTACAACAAAGGTCCCGACGATTACGTGAGCAAAATTCACGTAAACCGCGAGCGCTTCTTAAAGCACTCACGCTCAGGTAAAATGGAGTTTATCCATTTTACTTGCATTAAAGAAGGACTCTCATGCGGAGTTCCTTCTAACATGTAGTTCTCTTGTTGTCCCAAGGGAGCTCTTCGTCTTACTGAAAAGGAGCTAAGAGGGTACCGAGGTTACTCAGTACCCGCTAGTGTTAAGAGCCTCATTGATGCTCTTAATGCATCGGCACCTAGTACCGATGCTTTGCAGCCATCAACACCTAGTGTTGATGCTTCTTTTGAGTTTGAGGAGAAGTTTCCTTCTCAAACTCCTGCAGGAGGTCAGGGGCATCCGCCCTTAGCACCTCAATCGGTTCCCAAGAGTCAAACTCTTGGGAATATCCCAACCAGCGTACCAGATACTCGGTACGCCGCCCCTTCTTATAGGGAACCGAGCGCTTCGATAGCAAGCGCTCGAGAATGTAACGCTTGTTCCCCTGATTATCAATCAGGGGCGGCGGGGATTGGTAATTCCCTCGGCGTTGTTGTTGCGGAGCATGGTTACCAGCTCCGCAAGCTCCAGAGACACTGTAACGCCTTGAGCGACGACATGTGTCAACTCGATGAAGACATATCGTTGTCATCGAGACGAGATTCGCGACATTCTGAGCGCGCATCTCGTGATGCAGTAGAAGAATGATCTTCTGCTGGTCGAGATTGATCGACTAAAGTCGGAGATGGAAACTCTCCAGACTTCGCCCAATCGGTTGGAGACCGATTACAAGTCTCTCTTGGGAGACTTGAAAAAGCACGGCATTCGCCGTGGCGATGCGTCTCGTCCGAAGACGTAGACGGTCGGTACGGCTTGAGCTTCCCAACGCGAAACGTTGGGTGAAGGAAGGCGCATGGCCGCGGGAATGTCTAAAGTATAGGCATTCCCCTTTACGCTTTGGACCTTGAAAGGTCCAATGAACTTAGGGAGCAACTTCCGTGTAGGGAAGTTGCTAATTGCATGTGTAGGCAAATTAGTAGTTGATAACAATACTAATTCACCTTTTTGAAAGGAATTTGTGTTTTTCCTTCCATTCTTATCTGCATTTTGCTTCTGCTTGTCAAAAGCGGAAGCAAGTGCATCTTTTACATAGCGTATTACAGCTTGGCGCTGTAATACGAATTCATCTACTGCTTTATTAGCAGTAGATGTGTTGTTTTCATTGTCTGCAGCCATTGCTGCAGACACATATTCCGCATAAGCAGCTTCAGTATCTAAAGCTGCTTGAGGTTTTACAGTGTTAACAGTAGAAGACTCGTCAGTCTCTTCGCAAGTTGCAACTGCAACTTGCGCATCGACTCGCTCAAGATTTGAGCGGGTCCCTCCCCCAATTAGATTTGGCGTACCGCCAAGTAAAGCCGGGGTTCGTGGATGCCTTAAGGCATTCACGTAGAACGGTGTATGCTTAGTAGAAGCATGCACCGAGTTATTAATTGCAAACTCAGTGAGTGGCAAATAGTCACTCCACTGCTCGAAGGCATGCGCGTATGAACGCAGCATGTCTCCGAGAACGCGGTTAACGCGTTCAGTCTGCCCATCCGTTTCCGGATGGTCCGCAGTTGACATTTTCAACTGCGTGCCTAGTAACGAGAACGTTTCTTGCCAGAAACGTCCTGTGAATCTCGGATCATGATCCGAGATTATGTTTTCCGGCATTCCGTGTAAACGGAATACCGTGTCAACGAATATCCGCGCCGTTTGCGCAGCGGTGACATTCGCTGACACTGCAGCAAGATGAACCATCTTGCTGAAGCGGTCTACAAAGTCCACAATACCTGTTTTCCGACTGTGATCAGCCGGAAGACCAAAGATGAAGTCCATGGAAATGGACTTCCAATAGTCTGTCGGAATCGGCAGAGATTGGAGGGGAGCCTGCGCAGAGTGCGCAGGCTTGACGTGCTGGCAAATCTCGCAAGCGCGTACGTACTTGCGTACCATTTATACTGGATACGCCAGTAAAAGTCGCGTGCGAGAGAATCATACGTCTTCTCTCGACGTTGATGCCCCGAAATCGGTTGCATCATGGTACTCAAACAATATTTGATGTTTGAGATCATCGTCGTTTGGAATGACGATGCGACTAACATCATCTTGGTCTGTTCTATAATGCAACAGACCATCGTGCAATAAATAACGATGCACGCAAGCGCGAAGGAACTCTGGAAGTTCCTTGCGCTTCCGATCAGATTGATCACTAAGGTAATCAATCAGCAGACGAGTTTCCTCGTCTGTGTCGTACACTTGACGTACCTGTCGTACGAGTGACGACGACAGAGCAGTGCAACGTATTGCGTTTGCACTGGTTGCCTCCGTTACAGACGGTTTCGTCTCATAATCGGGGCGTCGTGATAGCGCATCCGCTATCACGTTCAACTTTCCCGGTTTGTATTCAACCGTGAACTTGTATTCGGCAAAGAATGACAGCCAACGTGCCATTCTTTGAGAGATGTGTGGTGAATTCACGGCCGTGCGTAACGACGCATGGTCCGTGTAAACCACAAACGGTCTATCTTCCTAAGAGATAGATCCGAAACTTTGCCAGTGCATATTTTATGGCAAGGAGTTCCTTGTCATGCACTGGATAGTTGCGCTCGGCTGGGCGCAACTGACGTGATTGATAGAAAATCACGCGATCACGATCATCGTGATCGCGCTGCATCAAGGCGCAGCCGATGGCCAAATCGCTCGCGTCGCAAACGACGTGAAACGGTCGCTTGTTATCGGCTATTGCCAAGACGGGAGCTTCAGTCAAGCTACGCTTGACTGCATCAATTGCATCTTGGCACTGGGTATCCCAGTGCCATTCGACATCTTTCTTAAGTAATTGAGAAAGAGGTCGGATTAAACCGGCATAGTTGCACGAATATTTGTGCAAGTATGTCGCCAACCCAAGGAACTTTCGAAGTTCCTTGACGTTGTTTGGCGTAGGCCATTCAACGATCACCCTGATCTTTTCTGGATCAGGGCGCACTCCGTTCTTGCCTACAAAGCAGCCAAGAACGGGTATCTCAGGTGCACCAAAGGTGCACTTCTTCAAGTTTGCATAGAGCTTGTGCTTGCGCACAAGCTCTAACACCTGACGTAGATGTTCTTTATGAACATCTACATCAGTCTTACCATGTTCAGCCTTACTATGGATGAACACGTCGTCAAAATAGCTCGGTGCGAATTCTCGCACCGGGCGCAATAGATGCGTGACACATCTATTGAAAGTGGCAGGGGCATTTCGAAGCCCCTGCGGCATAACAAGCCACTCCCAAAGCATACCGCTTGGAGTGCTTACAGCCGTGAGAGGGATATCCTTCTCACGCATGAGGATTTGGTAGAAACCATCCCTCAAATCGAGAGCACTGAACACGGTGCTCCCGCTCATGCCATCTATGATGACATCTTTCCGCGGTATCGGCGTCTGCGCCGGTACCGTGGCTGCGTTCAGCTTATTGAAAGCATGAACGATCCTCCACCCACCGGTGGATTTCTTTACGCAAAAGGTGGGACTGGAGTGCGGTGAGGTAGACTCCCGCACATGTCCCGCCTTGCGACGAGTTTCAAAGAACTCGTCGATTGCTTTAGCTTGGTCACGCGGCAATGGCCATTGCCGCGTGACACAGTACTTCGTGCCAGACACGAGATCAATCTCGTGCCTAGTTCCCTTATCCTTAGGGAGCTCACAAGGTACTTCTTCTGGGAATACGTCAGCGTATTCCCAAAGTACCTCGTAGTACGGGGAAGTCGCCTTAAGCGACTCCCAGCTCTGCGCTTCAAAGCGCTGAACTTTGGTTTGCTCATTGGGAACGAGTTCGTTCCCAATGCCTTCTAATTGCAAAGTGGATATTCGTTCACGAATATCCACAACCTCATCAGATGCGACAATAACGCAGATCTGTTCGATCTGATCATTGCGCAAGTTCCTTACGAACTTCTTCCAGCTCAAGGCTGGAAGGGCCATTACCTCTGAACTTAAGTTCGGAGGGTTGTCAAGTGTGAGAGACTGGGTAGCTAATCCAGTCTCTGTCTGCGTCAAGACGTTGATCGTCTCGACGGACACAGCTGCGAGATCAGACGCACTCGTCTGATCTGTTGCACGGTGAACATCACTCGTGCACAAGGCCTTTTCCTCATGGTGACCACTGTCTATCATGGTGCTCATGCACTCACGACTGCTCTCAGTCGTGAGTTCTTTATTTTCGACACGGAAGTCATTTGCTTCCGTGACGGTTTCATTCTTTTCACGGTGGGTGTTTCCCACCGTGTATATATTCTCTCTACCACGACCGTCATCGGTCGTAGTAGTAACTTCAACACGGGAGTG
>MIQA02018694.1:0-38515 GCA_001887855.2 Sclerospora graminicola
GGTCCGAGAATACCCTGATCGGCCTAAAACTAGGTTGTCATGTGATGATCAGCCAAGGTTTGATTTTGACGAGGCTCTCTTACCCGAAGATAGTTGGGAAAGAACGTTGGACCCGAACGAATTCGAGGTGGAGAAGGTTTTGGATACCCGATCAGGCAAGAAGACCCGTTTTGGCCGGACCCACCGTGAATATTTGGTTCGTTGGAAGGGTTACGACGATCCCGAGTGGATAGATGAGCGGGATCTGAACTGTGGAGCGCTACTGAGGGAGTTCGAACGTGATCGGATGAGAAGGAATCGATTTGAAGTGATGCAAACCCACGAAGAGGGTAACCAGGAATCTCAATAGCCTGGGTTGACACATTGTGACTGATCAGCAAATATGAAGATCGGGCAAGTGGAGATCAGGGCGGTTGGACTGGTTTGGAAGAAACGGATGCATATACATATATATATTACTCAAGAATTATACCTGTACACATGAGAGCGATCGACCTACAAGATGGAAGTGACAATGAGACATGAACAAGATATACGAAAGTGAAACGAGAAGATCATCAAGAAATGTCGTGATATATTAAGTGATTATGGAAAACGAAATAAAGGTTGGTTATCACGACGATCACGGGCCATATTTAGTGCGCAGGCGAGAAACCTTATACCCTGGATGATCCATGGGACTCGATCGGAACTGGTTTCGCCAAGGCTCATGCTGATCGGTCCAGAGCAAGCAATCACGCAGTGTGGCGACCGGAGTTATGTGCCCATAACCGGGATACCAATCCCCGCCGTCAGCCTTGAGTCCTCACGATCCCGCTCGACGAACAGTTAAATGCAGGACGCCAGGGAACAGGAACACGTCCAGATCACACTCGCCGTGCAGGATTCCGTCCACGACATAATCGCAGATCGTGGCCCAAGCAGCCCCGGCTTTGGTACGTCGACGCTTGCGAGCATGATGGTAATGCTCGATCCACGCGTCCTTGCGCATCGCCGTCGTGATCGGGAAATGGTGAGTCGCTTCCCATATCGCTTGCACGTGCTCCTGGTAATATAAAGCCAGGCGTCCCTGTAGCTCGACAAACCAAGGACGATCAGGAAACGTCAGCCCGGGCATGGTTGTCAGGAGGACATCCCAGGGTGCTGAATCGATCATAAGTTCGATAGCACCTCTGGTCAGCAACCTTGGTTGCCACTGCTTGTCTTTGGGTGCCGGCGATCTGATCGGGAAGATCCAGCCTGGCGGGCGGGACCACAAGCGAGGGACGCTTTTCTGCCGCACTTCGAGAACCCGAGGCGTCAGATCCCAGACCTGATCACCACTCCAAGGTTTTCGTGTGGCCATGTGAGCGGAAGTCGGCTTCCCCTGCATAACAACATACAGATCCATGAACGGTTGGTTCGGATCGTAGCTGTAGTCGTTTTCTCCGATCGACGATCGATCCGCGGGGATGAAGACGCCCGTAAAATTGGGTGGCGGGGCGATCGCTGCCCCAGTGGTCGTCGGAGGAATGTCAGGATCAGCTTGAGCCGGTGGTTCCTCCTCGAGATCATCGTCATCGTCGTTATCTGACTCCAGCAAAGTAACGGCCTGGGCCAGCGAATTCACGCCGGAATAACTTGGTACTTGCGTACGGCGATCAGTGCTGCGTGATCGGGACAGAACGGACAACGTCCTCTCGTCTAAATCAGTTGATTCGTCATCCGAGTCGACCACAAGACGTGATCGCTTGGCGGGAATCATCTTTTGCTTCGACGAGCTGGTCTGCTTACGCTTCCCAGAGCTTGAGGTCGAAGGTGCTGATCTTGGAGTCGCCGGTGAACGAGATTGAAATGACGCAGGAGCTTTTGAAGTACTGATCACGGGCTGATCAGCACTACGAACGGGCAAAGAAGCGACCGAGGACGCGGGCGAAGGCGGGGCAAACTCTGGCGACTGTGGCGGTGTGCCAGATGGAGTAAACGAGCTGATCAACCCAGGAAGCCGCTGCAAGGCCGTCCGAACTGACCCTGAACCGGTGTCTGGTTTGGTCCACCTATCCATGGTCTGCACCGCGAGATTTTTCAGGTCGGCGTTATGTTGAAGCCAGGCACGATCATCGAGCTCTAGGGTTTCAAGTTTAACCCGAGCAAGATTAAGTCCGTGCCGGCAATCTTCAGCCACTTTCCGACTCTCGCACAACCTCTTCTGTATATCGGTACGGCCGATGCGAGAATCAGAAAGTTGTTTGGCCAAGAGCTGGACCTGTTCATCCGAATAGCGAGCCTCGATCTCCCGACGCTCTACGTCCTCGGCAGTGCGGATCTTGTCACGCAGCAGCTGATCACGGTTGAGACGGTGATCATCGATGCGTTGCAGATGATCTACCATCTCGACCATCGAATTCTTCATCGCCTCAATACGTTCATCTGGAAATAAACATGGAGAGTAAAAAAACGGATTACAAAAGGAGTGAATGAGATGAACGTACCCTGATCACGGATGGTGATAGCCATCGAGTCGATCAGCGACTGTAAGGAGGCGACGGTGTCAGAAGGCTTGGAAAGTCGCAGAGCAGCGAGGTCAGCCGACAACTGATCACGCTCCATCGTCACACCCTGAAAGCGATCAGTCAGGTCCCGCAGGTCTTGGTCAAGCCGGTCATGATCTTTGCCAAGCCGGTCATGATCTAGCCGGAGAGCCGA
Organism: Sclerospora graminicola; assembly: GCA_001887855.2. Taxonomy (NCBI): domain Eukaryota; phylum Oomycota; class Peronosporomycetes; order Peronosporales; family Peronosporaceae; genus Sclerospora; species Sclerospora graminicola. Next base: position 2,686 of record MIQA02018694.1, read on the forward strand.
CAGCTGGGCAGCCAGATCAGCGGAATCACGTGCCGAGGTATCAGCCGCGATCCGACGATCGGATAACTCAGCCGTAAGTGCCCGGTTGGTATCGTACAGAGAAACCAACTCGGGAATGGCACTTCGGAGTTCCGATCGTAGCCGACAAGCCTCCACGGGCCCCAACGTGAATGGGCCCGATCCATCTATCAGGCGAGTGAGCTGCTCCAAGGAACGGAGAGGGCGATCTGACGAAGGTCGAGCAGGAAGACTCCAAGACGGTCGATATGAAGCGAGAGCAGTAGTCGGTCGGATGAGGCTGGTCGTGATCGGCGTAGAGGTCGTGATCGGGGCGATCGCAGGGGTAGCCGAGCTGGAGACGGAGGGCGAAGAAGCGATCGGGCGGGCAGCCGAAGAAGACGAAGAAGGAAGAGGAGATTGGCTTGCGTCGGCCATGGTGATCACCAGAGAGGAAGTTCAAAAGTGAGTGAGTCGAACTGCAGTCGTTGTGCGGCTACAGTTAGTCTCAGGGGCGGCTGTGGTGAAGCGATCGGAAAATATTGGGACTGAAGTGGACCACACATGGCCGTTGATTGGTGACGATAGAACACCCATCAACATATGACGGTTGATGGGTGGGAAAAGGTTGATCACGATTAAGAAGAAAAGGTGGTGGCCAACGGATATTCACGACGTGGAGAAATCAGCCAAGTATGGTCGTTAAGCCCAGTCCCAGGCACTGGCGGAATGATGGAAATCACGATCACGATCGTTATCACAGTCACTAAGTGGAGTTCCCGTGGATGTAATAAGAAATAGTGACTGTTGACATGACGTACCAAGGGCAGGTGACCAGCCGATCTCTGAATGGTATAGTGGTTGAAGCTGGCTATGATACGAAGTTACGGCCTGATCGGCCTGTCATGCCCGAAGAATGAAGATCAAATGAGGAATGAAGATCGGGCATGTGGATTGACAGGTTGTGTGAGTGATGTGAACCTTTGGTTGGTCCGAAGATGACGTGGCAAGACCTGATCAGGCCTGATCAGCCGAGATCGGTGTTGTATGGTTGTCCTGACGGGGTATAAAGATCGGAAGTGTGGTTTGGAAGATGAATTGAGTCGTGATGATGATGACCCAGAGCGTTCCCGAGGTGATCAAGGGCTGATCAGCCTGATCACCACCTGATCACTTGGTCGATCACTATGGCGATCGTGATCAGGGCCGATCAGCCTCTGATCAGCGTTGATATGCAAGGGCAAGTAAGTTCTCGGTTTGGTCGGACTATATATGAAGTGAACAAGTGCTGAAGAGCAGGTCTCAAGTGGTTTCAAGGTCGTTTGTTGAAGATCAGGATGGGTTGAAGATCTTTTGAAGAGTCGGGTCGTGATCAGGGCAGAGTCGGTACAGGTCAGCTTGAAGGTGCAGCCAGGATGGGCAAGAGGGTGTTACGCAACCGTGCGACGAAGTAAATAGGTTCGAAGTAAAGGTCAGGCATGAGTTGAGGTATGGTACACAGGTATAGGACATTGCATATATAATAACAGGTTTAGATTTTCCCCCTAAAGCAAAGAGTCGCTCCGCCACGTGTGCGGTCATTGGGAGCACAGGGTTGATTAGTCCCCTCTTGCTCATCTATTTCCCGGTTAAGACGCGCTTAGACGCATTTTGGCTTACCGGAAGACCCCCGACGGGTTTGTTTTAGGTGATCTAACCTCACCCGCAACGCGCACGTGTTTGGAACACGTTAATAATATTGGTAAAGGTTTTGTGGAGATAACGTTTGTGGATTACTGTGGAAGATCGTGGATTGATCGCATTTTCTTGGTTTCGTTATATCTCTCTCTCATTGGCTGGCCTGATCAGACGAACTTTCCTGATCAGTGCCTAGATACTGAATAAGTGTCGACCCCAACCCGTTCTCCGGTGAAGATTTCCACCCGAGGACACCCCCCGTCTCGAGAAGGTCAAACCCTCCGACCTGATCAAGATCATCCTTTTCGTCACCGAGTCCACCTAAGTGAGTGTAATCAGCCCCGATCGACGGGTACACAAGGTGAGATGAAGTTAAACATAGATCCTGACGAGCATGAAGACCGGCCAGATGACCGGGAGGATCAGATCAGTCACCACAGTGGTGATTCATCTGATTCCGATGCTGATCAGGATCGACGGAGTACCCCCTCCGATAGTTGGTCGTCCGGGCCCAGTGGGTATCCGGATTCCACCCACGACTTCGGTCATGGATTTGGAAATCGGCTCCACCACAACACCATACATAACATTTAGGTTACAGAGCAGTCAGAACTGATTTATTTTGGTAACCTTTTATATTAATATACTTTTCAATTTTACGTTAAAGAGGAAGCTACGCAACACGCAGGTTGAGGCTTTACGCGATAGACCGCTGACTTAGCTAGCACTAAGTCACCTACTGAATAGCACCGTTTGGCAGCTTTAACCGGCTACGAACGGCAACCACGCATTTGGACGCTTTAGAAGCTCTAACCAGCCTAATGAACACCCGCGCTCGTAGGAGCGACAAGCACGCCGTATTTTTATATACGGTGCTGGTGATGGACTACAACTCCACTCATGTTGATATCAGTATAGCCCCATGTGTGCTTATTTATATTTACTTCCTCAAACTTATTTTAATCTGCATTATACGTTTTGAGGGGTTATGACTTTTAAGAAGACTTTTCGCTTTATTGCATTCTTCATGTACGCCAAAAACCCCGAATTTAACGCATCTATTCCAGCCCCCGGATGTTGTCATGGTCAAGCCGATCAAGAGTATGGTAAACGGCTTTGCAGGCAAAATTGCTCTCCAATGAATATGAAAACATTTCCAAGAAGGAGGCGACTGACATAACATGCCATGCTTTTTCGCTCATTGGGCCCCCACAGTAGACGGCTTCAAGTGTAATAGTATTTACTAGCCATCGCTGGTGAACATGCAATGTGTTTAAAAGTGGTGGTACCAACGTTACAGCGGGTCAAGTCGCATGGCCCAAGAGAATGAAGGAAATTCGAGAGGGCGTGAGGAACGAAGTTCTTCTACTGCCTCCAGCACTCCAAGTCCAAGATAAAAGGCATCGCGTCACTGTCGACATTGTAGATCGCCTTTTAAACGTCACTAAACTGGCAAATTAGTGAAAAATTTGCTGCAGGTATCCATAGCTTACATTCTGACGACATTACTTAATCATACTACATGTACAGCACTGTAGTACACACTTGTCGTCATTCCGGATATCCATAGCTTACATTCTGACGACATTACTTAATCATACACACTTGTCGTCATTCCGGATAGTAGAGCTATGGCGAGTCGCCTAAAGGAATACCGCTACTACCTCAGTAGTAGCGTGAGTACTGGCATTTCAGTCAAGATCTCGCTAGTAGAACTGGCCCCAGCTCTTGGATGCTCCATTAGTGGTGAGTACCTAGACGCGCTGTGTCTGAGGCGTCTCTTGCAGGTCTGGAGCAGCTCGCAGGTCATCGTCTGAAGTGCGCAACTCACCCGTAAGCGAGATTTTTCTTACCGCACAGGTTTTTTCTGATGGACTACCATTGCATCCTATGGTTATCAGGTATGCGAACGTATTTAGACTGTCCTTTGTTCCGTATTTGCTTAAAATGCTACTTGTTGCAGCTCCAAGAGTCCCACCAAATGTAGCAACTCCACTATATACTGGAACGAGTGGATTTCCTTCCCTGTACGCTACCGAGATCTTTCGCGTAACTCGCTATTGGCTATTACTATCTGGGGAGTTGGTTGGGTTCCCATCGGTGGCTCCACCATCTCTTTTTTTACCAAGCAAGGTGTGCTGCGTGATGGCGTACAGTGTCTTCGTATCTGGGAAGGACGTAAAGCAGACTCTTCCCCAATTACAACTACTCCTTCTGAGATCGATGAAGAGTGGGTTAGACAAGAGTGCTTCCGACTTGACAAGCTTCGTGAGAAGTATGAGCGTAAGGAAATCGCGCGTAACGAGTGGATGGATAGCGTTACAGATCGACGTATCGCTCGTATTCGACGAGGCAGCGAACCCCCGACGAGAAAAGACGCGCTTGGGCCCTTTTGCTCATACCGTGAAGGCGCCCTTTTGTGGCTCGAGATGCCGTACTTCGGAGATGTCGTTGTTTACGAGGAGGAACCTTATTCGCAGCGCAATCTGACATCATCATACACTGCGGATATGGGACCCAGACGGATGAATTTTGAAAACGGCAATACATCGTCTGCTATTCCATCATACGACTCTCACACGCTTAGTGGGTCGTACGATCTGACCTCGACAACGCCGTCTACTGGATCCAGAGAGCTACCGAGCCTTGTAACCGTGTGGGATCCTGACCTTAATGAAGATAACCCGGCTGAACGCAAGTATCGGCGGCTTGCTCGCGACATCTTGCGCGGTTCGATCGATCCCAATCTCAAACCCAGTCGTGACGAAAAGGCGCGCATTGAGCTCTTGCTGGCAACACCGACGGACAACTTAAAGAACGAAGACAAAGATTTGCTCTGGAAATTCCGCTACACACTGACCGATAACAAAAAGGCGGTGGTAAAATTTCTTCTCTCTGTTGATTGGAAAGACGAACTTGAGGTGAAACAAGCAACGGATCTGCTATCTCAATGGTGTGAAATTGATATTGCTGATGCTCTAAAGCTGTTGGGCCGTGAAAAGGAATTCAAGCACGAAATTGTTCGTCACTTTGCCGTTTCTACTTTGGCGACGGCAAAGAACGAGGATTTGCTTGACTTCCTGCTGCAGCTCGTCCAAGCCTTGCGGTATGAGAAACCAGGCGGCGCCATCACGTCTTCGCGTGGTGCGATGAGTGGAGATGAAACGAGCAGCACAGACGGATTAATGGCTAGTGAGAGCCTTGGCCCATTGGCTCGATTTTTAATTGCGCGTTCAAGCACAAATTTTCAAATGGCTAATTATTTCTACTGGTATTTAAAAGTGGAGGCTGGAGATCAAACAAATGATTCGGAGATTTTTCACACAGTGCTAAACCAAATGCTAACCGAAATGAAGCGAGATGAGGAAAAGAAACCGATTTATGATATGCTTATGGCTCAGCGTGATTTCATGAGTCATATTTTGGCGATTCATAACAAGGCTCGCGAAGAAAAGGGTAGAAAAGATCAAAAGGAAGAAAAACTACGACATTATCTGAAACAGTTTCCTTGGCCCAAAGGAACCATAATCTCGCTACCCCTGGACCCAGTCGTTTACTTAAGTGGAGTTGTTGCTTCTTCAGCGAAAATGTTCAAAAGTGCGATGTACCCAGCCGTTATTCAATTCCAGACAGTGATTCCCCCGTCTGATCAGCAGCTGGCTGCAGAAGGTGAAGGTCATCATCATCCATCAAACCTGAGTCAGTCAATGTTTGGTGGAAGTGATGCTAATAGTATGCGTGAATCGTTGCCAACCCGTATGATCAGTCTCCTGCACCGCGAAAAGGAAGGCCCGATGTACAAATTCATGGTGAAAAACGGAGACGATCTTCGTCAAGATCAATTGATCATGCAAATGTTCATTCTGATGGACCGATTGCTGAAAAAAGTAAACCTGGATTTGAAGTTGACTCCGTATCGCATTTTGGCGACAGGCGCCAATGATGGTCTCATGGAATTCGTTCAAGATTCCTACCCAGTCTCGTATGTGGTCTCCCATTTCGAATCGCCGCAGATAGTGAGCTTTTTACGGAAGCACAACCCCGATCCAAGTGCGGAGTTTGGAATTGCACCTGAAGCTTTAAGCACATATGTAAAATCAGTGGCAGGGTATTGTGTGCTAACATATCTGCTCGGAATCGGAGACCGACACTTGGATAACTTAATGATGAAGGCAGAAGGGCACATGTTTCACATTGATTTTGGCTTTGTCTTCGGAGCTGATCCTAAGCCGTATCCACCTCCATTCAAGCTAACAAAAGAAATGGTAGAAGGCATGGGCGGCCCCACGAGTGAGCACTACCAAAAATTTACAACCTATTGTTGCCAAGCATATAATTGGTTGCGCAAGAGTGCCGATTTAATTCTGAACCTGCTTAGCTTGATGGCCGACTCTGGCATTGAGGAGTTGTCAGCAAATCCTGCCACAACTCTATTAAAGGTTGAGGAAAAGTTTCGTTTGGATCTGACGGATGAGCAGGCAGAGCAGTTTTTTTTGGGGCTCATTAACGATAGTGTGTCCGCTCTTTTCCCGCTACTTGTGGACTGGATTCACAAAGTTGCAACGAAGCTAAAGTAGTCTGCTGTGGTGCTTTCCCAATTTTTTTTTCATAAATACTTTTTGCAGGTAGCATAATTTGTGACATGAATGTGCATGTTTTATGTGTAAGGGCTCACTCAAATCCGCGGGGTTTGGTTTGGTTGAGTCTCATTATACATACAATCCACCAAACTTGGTTATCCCCGGGATCGAACCCGGCACCTCCCTGTTTCGTAGTGAGCAGCGTACCACTCGACCACGGTCGGGTATGCGGGTTACTTTGGTTGAATACGTTTCATTATATTTACAACCCAACCAAGTTGGTTCGACTTTGGATTTTCGCCCACGATGGGACTCAAACCCGCAATCTCCCGGTCCCGGGGACAAGGCCTTAACCACGGCACCAATCGAGGTCGATATACGGGTTACTTTGGGCTAGCAGAAGGAAAGATTTTTGTTGTAACGCTAATATTCTTTTGTGGTAGGATAACTATCTCTTCCACTGTGAGAGGGTTTACAGCAAGTTCTGTCTACACGAGATGGAGATGGCATGGGAAGCTACCACAAAGACTGAAGTGCTGAGGAATATAAAGGGTAATATGATAATCATAGATGGAGCTAATTGCGTTGCAGCATCGACGTTATGGTGAAAATCCGTGCAATCCGTGCAAACCGCGTATACAGTCGCCCATCAGGCTAATTAATTGTCAACAAAAAAAGAGAGTGAGATACAGACGACGCCGAAGCTGAAACGCAGCATTTGTAAGATAAATGAGCTGCAGCACAGCTCATACGTTTTAGCAAAAAGGAAAAGGACTCTGCGTGAAACATTCTAAAGAGTAAAGACGAAAGATTGCCACTCTGGGAAGTGTTATACTACAGATATCAGTTGAAGGCGAGCGTGCTATGGCATTCGAGGCGTCTCGACACCCATGAAGAATAATATGCTCTAGCAACCAGACGCACTCATTCTGCGCCCGCTGCGTCAACAATAATATCGGTCTGGTACGAGCAGTCATTAAGAAACAAGACAAGAACTTATTGTGGCCAGCATCAAGCTACACCAAGATTAGCAATCGACTACGCTGGATGTGATTGCGAATTTTTGTTTTTGTCTTCTACTGTATCACCGCAATATCCGAGAAGACTGCAAAGAATGGTTAAACTATGTTGGACGACTATTTCGTGCCGTGGATTCAAGACAGCGGTACAGACAGCAATGATCAATCTTTACCTATTGCATACATATTTAATTTTGTATTTGTGAGTATATTTGTATTCTGCAGACTGCGGTGACAAAGTACCGCACCTGTGGTAAAGCGGATTTTAAGAATGTAAATGTGAATGGTCCACACCGCTGCGCTAGCTGTATGATCTCGAGATCAGCCATCTTGGATGGGTAGGAAGTGTCAATTAGCTACCTGGGACGAGTCGACCCGACTCAAAAGGGTGCTAACGATAACGGGGTCGTGGAGATTATGGAGAAAAGTACTGAAGTCGTCGTTAGCGCACCCTGTCCTAAGGAAAAGTGAATCGTTCAAGTATCACGACCAGCCAAGAATGTCCAGATGCCACACCGGGATGACTTTACAATCGGACCGGTTTAGACATATGTAACGAAGCTAAGTTTATGGATGGTTTGATGTACTGGTTATGGTGGAGTATGAGTATGGAATCCAATTATCGCTGATCCAAGTGGTCCAAGTGACGTGGTGTTAAGATCTCGGCTAACCAACTAAATGAATTGGATCAGCCTTAAGAAGTAAAGATCGAGTACGTAAAAGAAGTATATGTGGCGGTGGGTCGCATGGTTTGTATCAGCTGGAGCCCGCTAATACCAGTTACGAGGATCAGCGAACCGGGTCGAGTCCATCCTCAAAGAAAGATTAATCTCGAGTCGACCTCTCAATGTTGATGCATGTTGGAGACAGAAGACAGATTTGGACCGACAAGGGAAGTTGATTCTAAGTTAGTTTCGGGCTGGTTCGAGCTGATCTCGAGCTGGTTCGAGGTGATTCTGAGCTGGTTTGAGGTGATTCGGAGCTGGTTCGAGCTGGTTTGAGGTGATTCCGGGCTGGTTCGAGCTGATCTGGAAGTTGATTCCGAGTTGGTTCTGTGACGATCCCAGAAGTATCGGGTCAGATAAGCCGAATGTCAGGTCGGTTGAAGATCGATCAAAGATGGTTCGGACCAGGTCAAGGTCAGCTGAAGATCAATCCAAGGTGGTACAAATCAGGTTGAAGATCGGGTCAGGTTGAAGTTCTGTCGTAGGTGCTACCAACCAAATCGTGTAGTAAGACAAACAATATCGAAGTATTAGGTAACTCACATAGGTTGGTGCTTTTAAAATGTACCCTTAGCAAGAGTCGCTCCGCCACGTGTCGCACTCATTGGGAGCACAGGGTTAACAAGGCCCCTGTAGCTCAACTAATTCCCGGTAAAGACGCGCACTGACGCATTTTGGCTTACCGGAAGCCCCCGACGAGATTGTTAAAGGTTTCAACCCTTATTGTTAGCCCCCCCGCGTTCCCAAAAGTTGCGCCAAGTGGCGCAAAACGACTTCTTTACTTGGGGAGGGAAAAATGGAGCCTGATATGAACATTTTAAAAACACCAACCTATGTGAGTTACCTAATACTTCGATATTGTTTGTCTTACCACACGATTTGGTTGGTACCACCTACGATAGAACTTCAACCTGACCCGATCTTCAACCTGATTTGTACCACCTTGGATTGATCTTCAGCTGACCTTGACCTGATCCGAACCATCTTTGATCGATCTTCAACCGACCTGACATTCGGCTTATCCGACCCGATACTTCTGGGATCGTCACAGAACCAACTCGGAATCAACTTCCAGATCAGCTCAAACCAGCCCGGAATCACCTCGAACCACCTCGAGCCAGCTCGAACCAGCTCAGAATCACCTCGTACCAGCTCGAGATCAGCTCGAACCAGCCCGAAACAAACTTAGAATCAACTTCCCTTGTCGGTCCAAATCTGTCTTCTCTCTCCAACATGCATCAACCTTGAGAGGTCGACTCGAGATTAATCTTTCTTTGAGGATGGACTCGACCCGATTCCTGGAAGTCGATCAGGGCCGGTTCGCTGATCCTCGTAACTGATAATAGCTGGCACCAGCTCCAGCTTTACGTAATCGTTTCACCGAAAGTTGGGCACCAGTACTTTTTTTAGATTTGGATGATATTACTACAATTATCGGTAACCGAGGAATCGTCCCGCGAGATCAAACAAGACAATAAGCAGCAGTGGATGGCTTGGTTCCCCCATGTCACCCTATCGTAAATTTTAACGAGAAATGAGGATGTCGGCGGATGTGGAACTGTGACGCTACGCGACATTCTCAGTTGGATAACTTTTATCACTTTGTGGTGAAGCGATCTGACAAAACGTTGCAAATAAGGTGGACCACACATGACCGTTGACTGGTGACGATGGGAACACCCGTCAAGATGGGACAGTTGATGGGTGGGACAGGCTGATTTCGCATACTATGAAAGACGGTTGACAACGGTCTTTCGTAGTGTGAAGGGATAAGTCAACTACCGTTACTACGCCTGGTCCTGGATACTAATGGAATGGCGAAGGTCACGATCCGATCGGAATATTGCGTGATAAGTGAAGTTCACGTGGACGTACATGGCTAGATCGACTGAGACAAACTGGAGATACGGCATCAATGGCGAAGTAATATATCAGGAACAGCAGAATCCAGCTATCGGGATAAGTTATGAACGGTACAGATGTTGAAGTTGGATGTGATATGGAGATCCCGTCCCGATCGGCCGAGTCACTTAGCTCCGCCCTAGAATACGAAGATCGGGTACCGGACAGAACTGGGTATGTGGAGCGGCGAGCCGTACGAGCATAACTAAGCTGAGGCAAGCGGTGAGAGTCGACGGATCTATCCAGAATTAACGCAAGAAGTTTCGATCAGGTCCAACTTCACGAGAAATGCTGAGTCGGTGCGATCTTTGCATCCCGACGGGTAATGAAGGGCAAGAATATGGTCGAGTGAACAGGCAAAGTCGATGTGATGGTAACCCAGAGGTGTTTCGAGGTGATCTGGGGCTGACCGCCCTGATCACTACCCCGATCACTCTGCCGACCGCTATGCTGATCATGATCTGAACCGATCGGCCCCAAACCGGCTTCCAGGTGTGAAGAGAGATGGAGTTTTCATGTAAGCCGGGTCGGATATGGGGCGAACAGTGTCCGAGAGGCAGATCTCGAGCTGGTTCCAGGCTGTTTATCGAGAGATCAGGATGATTGAAGATCGCCATAGAGTTTGACCGTAATCGGTCCAGAGGTGATACGGATCAGTTTGAAGGTGCAACAAGGATGGGTAAGGTGGTACTATGCAACCTTGCGACGAAGCAAACACGATCGAAGTATGAGGCAGGCGCATGAGTTGGTGTATGGTACACTAGGTATAGGACATTGCATATATAATAACAGGTTTTGATTTACCCCCTAAGCAAAAGTGTCGCTCCGCCACGTGTCGCGGTCATTGGGAGCTCAGGGTTAACTAAGCCCCTGTAGCTCAACTTATTTCCCGGTTATGACGCGCTTAGACGCATTTTGGCTTACCGGAAGGCCCCCGACGGGTTTTGTTTAGGTTTTTCAAATCTCACCCCCCCCACGCGCACTTGTTTGGAACGCGTTTATTATTGGAAATGTTTTGTGGAGATAACGTTTGTGGATTACTGAGGAAGTTCGTGGTTTGATCGCGTTTTCTTGGTTTCTTGTTGTCTCTCACTCTTATTGGCTGGCCTGATCGGACGAAGTTTCACAATCAGTGCCTTGATACTGAAGTTAAGTATCGACCGTGACTTGTTCTCCGGTGAAGATTTCCACCCGAGGACACCCCCGTCTCGAGAAGGTCATCCCCTCCGACCTGATCAAGATCATCGTTTTCGTCACCGAGTCCACCTGAGTGAGAGTAACCACCCCCGATCAATGGGTACACAAGGTGAGATGAAATTAAGTATGGATTCTATCGCACATAATGACCGGTCGGATGACCGGGAGGATCGGATCAGTCACCATAATGGTGATTCATCCGATTCTGATGGCGATCAGGATCAACGGAGTACCCCCTCCGATAGTTGGTCGTCCGGGCCAGTGGGTATCCGGATTCCACCCAAGACTTCCGTCCTGGATTTGGAAATCGGCTCCACCACAATGGTGCGCGTGCCCGGATCACTTGGTGACTCAGGATATCACCGTGATTCCTTTGATGATGAAAACGATGTGAAAATCAAAGTGGAGGAAACTTTTTCGGGTGTATTGGAGGAAGGCGTATCGCCTCCGATGCTGTCCATTTTTAAAGGAAGCGATGGCCGACCTGGTCTGGTGGAGTGCCAGGTCGAAATTAAAGATGAAACAACTCCCCACATGGCCCTGATCGGGGCCGATCTGGGTATAGTAAAATTAACTATTATTCGGGAAAGGATCGAGGTGCTGACCTCGATACTATGCATAAGAAGAAAATGGAAGAAGAAAAAAAAACATGGGGGCTGATCATTGTGATCCATCTAAAAAATATGTGAAACCGAAACCGAAGATCTTCGAAGAAAATGAAGAGAAGACCGAACCAGCTGAGAAGACCACGGTTCAAGATGTAAAACGATTGTTTTATCTTCGAGAATTTTACAAGTTCCTAGCTACCAACCGAGTGATGAAGATCATAAAACCCAAGATCATCGGGAAGCTGGAAGGTCGGGCGATCAGGCCGGTTATCACAGGCAGTCAACTTGACCTGATCAGGAACCTCTTGGCGCAGATCGACGAAGTTGGTTTCACTACTGGTGCGTTCTACGCGAATATGCTGTTCGATCTAGACCAAGGGACGATCCGAGAAGCTATGACAACTCTGTATGATCACATTTCCTCGCTACTCAGGGCGATCCCCGTGATCCAGTCGCCGATCTGGATCCATCACACCGATCGCAGTTGGTTGAATATCCTATGGATATTGAGTCAATATATCAATCGTCATCAAGTCAACAGTCCCGGCTACTATCTGGGTCAAGCCAGCAGAAGGTTTTTCCGGCTCGAACTGACCAGGAATATCCCAGACGGAAGTGTAGGAAGGAAGGGGCATCCCGTGGAACACTGTTTGTTCACCTGCAAGACTTGCGGGTAAGTGAACGAGCTGGACTTTGCCCTATCGAGGAGTGTTACAACCAGATGAAGAAGTGGTATGTCCCGACCAAGCACGCTGGAATGTTGCCACCAGGGGTGGAAAAGATAATAAACTAGATTGCTTGCCAGGTTGGAATCTGGTTCGAGCCGAGCGGTCTAGTGTTTGTATCTATGCATATGTCGGCAAGGAGGATAATCAAGAAGCAAAGCAAAGCGTACCCGGCAATACATGATGGTTTGACGATTACGTCACCCGATCCCCTGGCAGCAGGGCGGACCTTATCCTGGTGAGCAGTATACGAACGGATGAATATTCTCGGTCTAAAGTGGCTATCGAAATGAATTTATTACCCGGTGAGTCGCGAGGTTATTGAAAATACCACTCGCCGGATAAGTGGTTCAAGCAAGCCAAGGCCGATGATAAAATTAATAACCTGAAGGCCACCATGCTTTTTGACTTTGGCGCAGAAGTGTTCATCGTGGACACCACCTTTGCTCGTAAGGTTGGATGTGAAATCGATAAGACGAAGCGGCAAGAGTGTATCGGTATTGGAAAAAGTTCGCACATGACCCAAGGAAGAGCAAGAGTTAAGACGTTAAGGTCCCGGCCGGCATACGATTGGATTTATCTCATGTGACATTGACGCTGCCTGATGAGGTGCAGATCCAGCTGGCTGGCCGGCGGCCTCTATATGGCGCCCACATCCAGTTCCTCAAGTTAGGTCAGTTTGTAACGGTACCGGTGCGAAGGACGGTGGAAGTAATGGTGCGACCACACGACAGACTGCGTAAGTTATGGCTGACTAGGGGCGAGTGTTGGGTGCCCTCGTTCGTCAAAGTTGAAGGTCACTTCAATTACATAAGTGTGACCAACATCTCAGAACGGCCCCTCACCTTGCATGAGGACGTGATCATTGGAATGTGGCTGGCCGAGGACAAAGTGCCCTGCCGGCCAGGTTATGTCACTATTTGCTCAAGACGCTATATCGAGTGGCAAAACCTGGCCTTTCAGGCAACTACGGATTTGGTCAGCGAAGAGAAATTGTTGCAGGAGGACCGGACTCCAATGGTGGCTAAACCAGAGTTCCGGACTCCTTCAAGCGGAGCCACCCATCGCCGGATCCAGCTGAATGTGCCGCCCGAGACCCTTCCCTAGTCGCTGAACTGGTTTTGTCCACTCCGTCGAAGATAGAGGAACGGCTAGATCAGGAGAAGAGACAAGTCAGAGTCACATGTGCGGTCACCTCCGACGCCGACTGGCCCGATGAGTAGGACGATGCTGAATTGACTTATTCGGCTCCCAACGGTAACCCTACCAACGTACCAGAAGTCCCAGAGCAAATGAGAACCATGTTCGCGACTATGATGAATCGATTTGTGGGTGAATAATACGGATTACTTCAGTACACACCTAACCATGGCGATCGACACCAAACATGAACCAATCCACTGCTAAACCAGTCAAGAAACCTGTGGATGTGGATATGGAATCAGTTCGATCGGCCGGAATGGTTCGATCAATATGCCAGGTCGGTCACCGAGATCGACTCCATAGATCGCCTCCACGTAGTGATGTGGACATGGAATCTGAAGGAGAGATCAGTCAGCATTTTGATCCGGCTGATTTGGATATTGAGATGCCTCGTAGGGCGAATATGGCTTCCGCGCAGGCATTTGACAGTGATTCCGGAACGATCACCCGAGTGCGGATGTCGGCGATCTCGGAATTAAAAGATTTCACCGGCAAGGATATGGATATTGATCAGGCAAGAGCTTGGTTGAGTCGGACTAAATCAGCCTTTTTGAAAGACAAGACACCGGAAGGTGAAATATGTCTGATTTTCGCTGATCTAATGAAAGGTCCGGCCAAGAACTGGCTTACGCAGTTGAGCCGAGAAGTGCGCTTAAAGTGGCCTCGATTGTGTGAAGAATTTGAAGAGCAATATTGCAACTCAGGGGTGTCTGTCGCGAGACAGTATTACCATATGAAGAAAAGATCCGATGAAACACCGATTGAATACTTACACCGGCTGAATGTTGCTGGTCTGCGCGCGAAAATACCGATCAAGGATCCACGGCACCCGAGTATGGCTTGCGAGCATGTAGAACACTTTATTGGCACTTTGGACAATCGCGACCTGGCTGATCAGTCAACCCTGCTCCGTATAAGCAATGCGGAAGAATTGGAACTAACCCTGAGGACGCTGCAGCGGGCCAAAAGTTGATAACCCAAGGTCGAGGTAGGATCGAACCGGTACCGGTCGAAACCACACCCGGATCAGGGCAAGATACCAGCGACACGACCAACCAGGGCGATTCGGATGATTACGAAGGAATCGGACATTTCTAGTTCGGAAGAAGAAAGAGGTCAATCAAGTTTAGGCTCGGACGAGGAGCAAAATCGTCATATCTTTACGACAGAACAGGTTTCTGTCCGAGATCATCGATTAATGGCATCGATGGACGAAAATCCGGTGGGGCTCAACCTGATCAGAACCGACTTCGCAAGAAATGCGTGCATTGTGGGTCGACTAAACATGGAGATCGTGATTGCTGGAAGCGAATCACATGTGGAAAATGTGATCGTAAAGTTCACCCTTCGGATCATTGATTTTTCGTATGCAAAACCTGTGGGAAGGTTCACGATGCCGGTGCTTGCCCTATTGAGGAATTTTTCAATCAGATGCGCAAGTGGTATGTGCCGACTAAACATGCTGGCATACTCCCACCAGATGTCGAAAAAATGTTAAACTAGATCGCTCGCCAGGTTGGAATCTGGTTCGAGCCGAGCGATCTACGTTCTGCATCTATGCATATGTCGGTAGCGGAGATAAGTTTGAGGAAAAGGAGATAACCGACAATACATGTTCTAATTCAAATTGCATCGATCGGTGTCCGATCTACAGTCTCAGAGTGGATGAATATTCCCGATCGGACGTGATCATGGAGTTGGATCTACTGCCCGGCGAATCCCGAGGATACTGGAATTATCACTCTCCCGACAAGTGGTTTAAACAGGCAAAAGCTAATGGGAAGATAAGAATGTGTTGAAATCGGCGAAAGTTCGTATATGACGGAAGGGGGATGACGCGTTAAAATCACTCTGGCAGGTTCCCTGGTCTACTATTTCAACGCTTGGGTTGGCCGGTTAGCCGGTCAAGACGCGATATTGGGAATGGATTTCATGGTACCAGCCGGTATACGGCTCGACCTGTCTCATGGAACCCTGACTCTGCCGGATGAGGTGCAGATTCAGTTATCCGGCCGACGTCCTTTATATGGTACTCATGTGCGGATGCTTAAAATGGGTCAGTACGAGAACATCGAGGTAGCCCGATCAGTCGACGTGATGATTCGGCCGAGCGATCGGCAACAGAAATTGTGGCTAACCCGTGGTGAACGATGGGTACCAACGTTCGTAAAGGGTGTCGGCAGATCAAGTTACATCAGGATTACAAACATATCTGATCAGCCGCTAATCGTTCACGAAGACATGATCCTAGGGATGTGGTTACCCGAAGGGAAAGTACCTCGACAGATTGGGTATGTCTCAGTGGGATCACGAAGATATATTGAATGGCAAGATCTGGCTTATCAAGCCACCACAGACCTGATCAATGACGAAAACTTAGCAGACGAAGATACCTCACCTTTGGTTGAGAAGCCGGAATATGCTATTCCGACTAAGCTGCTGATCCGGAGACCGTCGTTCGAAGCGACACGGGAAAGCCGGGTCAAAAAAGGTCCACAAGTTTTGAGTATTATTAGACCCGTCTCACCGAAAACAGCAGGTCCAGAGAGCGAAAATGATGGTGATGAGTTCAGAAACGATCCTGAGGAGAAAAAGGAGAATGAATCTGCCGAAGTCGTTAAGGATGAAGGTGAACCCGAAGTAGATCACCAGTTGGATGACTCACAAGGGGCGGCCCGAGATAATGCCGAACCGGAGAAGGTAGATCCGGTAGACGAACAAGTGTGTATACATGAAGGTGGTGATCAGTACATTGAAGGTATCGAGAAGCAGATGGCGGTTTTGCCGGAAGTATCGTCCAATATACCAGAAGTCACCATGGAGGATCTACAGGTCGGTGATCCCGAAGTGAACACTCCCGAGCAGATCGATCAGCTAAAGAAGATCATCTGGAAAAGGCGCCATTTACTGATGGGAAAGGGTAACGCCCTACCCCCAGCCGCTTACGGAGCTGTCTGTGATATAGACGTGGGAAATGCGAGACCGATCGCTCAACGTTGTCGCAAAGTTGCACCTCAATATCGGGAAAAGTTATCCGATTTGATCAAGGGCTTGTTGAGTACAAAAATCATCCGACCTTCAACATCGCAGTGGGCGTCACCGATTGTGATTGTGATAAAAAGAACGGGGTCAATATTCAACTTTTTATCGACTAAAGAATGGTGAATCGCCTCACGAAGTTGATGGTCTATCCGATGCCCCTAATCAATGATTTGCTCGAAGATGTGGACAACGTTCTATGGCTTTGTTCACTAGACATGGCTAGTGGTTTCTGGGTGGTTTCAATGACTGATCGTGCTCGAGAGATTTCGGCTTTCATTACACCCTTCGGCCTTTTTGAATGGAACCGGATGCTGTTCGGTTAAAAGAACGCTCCACAGATCTATTAGAGATTGATTGACAATGCTCTCTATGGGTTTTTCATTATCAGCGCCGATCGAGATGCCACCGATCTTCATGATGTGTTTACGGTGAGTGAACCGGACCAAGATCAGAGACGATCAGGTTTTTGGAAGGTGATCATATATAGACGACATCTTGGTTACGGAAACATCATGGGATATGCTATGTGTAAGGTCGAACGACTCCTCGACACTTGCGAACGTTGGAATTTATCGATCAGCGTAGTCAAGAGCTTCTGGGGTCAACTCAAGGTCGCTTACCTGGGACATAATGTGTCGATGCAGGGCTTGGAAGCAAACCCGAAGGACTTGGGTGCTCTCAGTAACCTCCCTTCTCCCAAAACACTGAAGGCTATGCAGTTTTTTCTCGGATCCCTGAATTATTATAGCCCGTTTATCGAAGACTTCTCGATATTTGCTGCTATATATACGAGTTGAAGGAAGTGGATTATGATGGGCTACGAGAGCGTGATCAAGTGGGGAAGTCACTGAGTGAGACTGGCCGCGAAACCGAAGTCAACGAATCGAATATCAAAAAACTGGATCGCTGATCGATCGAACTGTGCCAGGGTCAGAGGGTCATATGAAACGAGCTATGGTAGCTTTCAGTATGTTGAAGGCGAAGATGATTTCGACTCCAATACTGAAGCATTTCGATCCGGAAAGATTCCCGTGGTGATTCTATACGCCAGTAAATGGGCAATATCAGCCGCACTGGTCCAAGATCACGACGGAGTATATTGTCCAGTGACGTTTACAAGCCGGACATTGAAACCGAACGAGGTCAATTATGGCATAGTGGATAGAGAAGTGCTGGCACTATTACGCATATTGGATGTCGGTTATTCTATGCAGGTGACCAGATCGATCAAAGTATTGTCTAGGCGATCTACCCTGGCTTGATTTTTGTCTTCAAACGAAATAGACGAAAGGCTGGGGCGATGGGCAGCGCTGTTATCTCAGTAGACTTTGGAGATCATCAAATGCACCAAGCGTGAAGAAGCAATTCTCGGTACGCTAGCAGCCAGTATCACACCCCCATCAGAAGTCGATGAAGCTCTGATCGAGGTCGCTCCTCTGAAGCAACCGCGAGAATCAATCATTATACCCCCATCGGTCGTCGGCTCGGAGGAAGATTTGATCGTCGTAAGTTTCGACGGATCAGCGAGCATGAAGAAAGACGTAGGGGCGTATAGCGCGTTGTTGTCGAAATTGCCGGAATAGACTGTCATATCTGTTGGTTCAGACTATACCCCGAGCATCACAGTCAATGAAGCCAAATACCGTGGTCTGCTGCTAGGTTTGAATCTCCTGCAAGAGCAAAAGATCGGAAGAGTAATCATATGTGGAGATTCAAATCTGGGTATTCGGCAGATTACTGGAGAAATCGATTGCAAGGCACCGCGTTTGAAGTTGTTGAATGATCGTGTTACGAAAGCCCTACGTGGATGGCCGCCAAGTCATGACCTCTTACATGTGAAACGTGACTGGAATAGGAGTGCTGATCATCAAGCCACGATAGCCATGCGTGATTAGACTGGATCGATAGTTACTGATCAAGCATTGCTGGAGGAATTGGTCGAAATCAATAGGCTGCCTGAGATGATTCATGCGGAAGATAAACAGGAAGCAGCCCAGATCTCGATCATGACGAGATCACGAACCAGGTCAACACCTAACAGGCCGCTCTCTCGAGAAAGCCTAACAGAAGAAATGGTACAGGAAATGCGGATTGTAAGAATTCTCTAGGCACAAGACGAAGAAAAATGGATCGTTGATTTGAAGGCTTTTCTGAATGGACATTTGGAGAAATTGAGCCAG
This sequence comes from Sclerospora graminicola, assembly GCA_001887855.2. Classification (NCBI taxonomy): domain Eukaryota; phylum Oomycota; class Peronosporomycetes; order Peronosporales; family Peronosporaceae; genus Sclerospora; species Sclerospora graminicola. The sequence goes on from MIQA02018694.1 coordinate 21,541, forward strand.
AGTGAAGCTAAAGACTGTGTTAAGATCGCGTCCAGCTATGAGATTGACGAAAACGATTTGTTGTTTTACTATATTCAAGCTGATCGGGCCGACACAGATCTGGACCGATCAGCAAGACTTGTAATTCCGGAGACCTTACAAGCAGACATCTTGCATCATTATCACGTCAGTTTAGAGGGTGGTCACCAGGGCGTGGGTCAGGATTCGCAAACATTTTCACTGGAGAGGTTTATATCGAAGTGTCCAAACGTTTGTCGGAACATGTACAGATTGCGAAATCGGGATGGGTATGCCGAACATCCGGGGTAGATCACCTGGAAATATTCAGGCGACCTACCCCTTCCAAGTGATAGCGATGGATCACATACCGTCCTTGCCGAAATCGTTCAAGGGCAATACAGAACTGCTGATTTGGACTGATTTGTTCACAGGATTGGTGATCGCAAAATCGTGATCTACCCGAACAGCCCCACAAGTCGCCTGCAGTTATGTGGAATGTGTTTTTAGGCGGTTTGGAGCAAGTGATGTGATCAGGCACGATCGGGAACCAGGTTTCATGGCTGAAGTTTTTCGATCGTTTAATCAGATGCTTTGTCAGAAACAAAGCGCGACCATGGCCTACCGTCCGCAGACGAACGGCAAGGCCGAGCGCATGGTGCAGACGCTAACCAGAGCTATTAAGATGTATGTCGCGGATTCCGCTTAACAAGATTGGGATGACTATGCAGAGAGACTGGTGTTTGCGTTGGATTCTTCTTTCGATCAGATCAGGGGAGATACTCCGTTTTAATTGGCGTATGGTTGGGACCCCCGATCTACCATCGAGTCGGTGATTCCCATTGGATGCACCCGAGGGCGAGATCACGAAGCTCGTCGATGGCGTATGGGACTCCAGCGCCATTACCAGCATGCGCGGGAACAAGTGGATGAACGGCTGTGGAGGGCGATCCAAGAGAGAGCTGACCGGAATTATGATCAAGTCGATTCGCATAATATGGAACCGGGATCAAGGGCCTGGCCTTACTTGGATCGCGTGAAGGAAGGATACGCGCGGACGTTAGCGCATTTGTGGCATGGAACATTCCGTATATCCGAATTGATCGGCGATCATGCCGCCCGGTTGATCACTGCTGGTACCGATTACGGAATTTTCCCGATCGTCCACTTGTCGAAGCTGAAGCTGGTCCGGGAATACCCCGATCGCCCAAAAACCAGGTTGTCATCCGATGATCAGCCAAGGTTTGACTTCGACGAAGCTCTCTTGCCCGAAGACAGTTGGGAAAGAACGTTGGATCGAAATGAATTTGAAGTGGAAAAGATTTTGGATACCCGATCAGGCAAAAGGACCCGATTTGCTCGAACCTATCGTGATTACTTGGTTCAGTGGAAAGGTTACGACGATCCAGCGTGGGTAGGTGAACGAGATCTGAACTGTGGAGCTTTACTAAGGGAGTTTTTGAACGTGATCGGGTGAGACGAAACCGATTTGGAGTAATGCAAACTCACGAAGAAGGCAACCAGGAATCTCAATAGTCTAAGTTGCCATATTGTGATCGGATCAACCAATGGTAATGGTCAAACAAGTGGAGATCAAGTTGATTGAACTGTTTCATAGTCAATGGATATATATACATATAATTCACGAAAACTACATTCGCGTGCATATGAACGATCGACATACAAGATGAAGATAGTGCTGGAACCTGGACATGAAGTGTGGATACGGAACATGAAAGTTATCAGAAAGCTGTCATGATATATTAATGATTAAGAAGAGAATGAAACGAAAGCTGGTTAATACGATAATTTTTTACGGGCCATACTTCGCGCGCATACGGTAGATCTTGAACGCCGGATGATCCATGGGGCTTGATCGGTATTGGTTCCGCCAGGGCTCTTGACGATCGGCAAAACCCAATGCATCGCGCAACGTGCCGATCGGGGTCGGGTGCCCATTACCAGGATACCAATCGCCGCCGCCGGCCTTGATGCCTCGCATTTCCGCCCGGCGAACAGGCAGATGCAGCACGGCAAGAAACATGAAAACGTAAAAGTCGCATTCGCCGCGCTGGATCCCATCGACCACATAGTCGCAGACTCCGGCTTTGGTGCGTCGGTGCTTGCGAGCATGATAATAATGATCAAGCCACGCGTCCTTACGCATCTTCGCTGTGATCGGGAAATGGTGAGTTGCCTCCCATATCGCCTGAACATGTTCCTGATAATACAAGGCCAGGTGTCCCTGCAGACCAACAAACCAGGTGCGATCAGGAAAGTCCAACCCAGATATAGGCGTCATGAAAATATCCCAAGGCTCTGAATCGATCAAAAGCTTGCTGGCCCCAGCACATCAGATTGCCATTGCGTGTCCTTGAGCGCCGGCGACCTGATCGTGAAAATCCACCCTGGTGGACGGGACCAACAGCGAGGGACGAATTTGCGTCTTACCGAAAGAACCAGAGGCGTTAAACCCCATACCTGATCGGCACTCCAGGGTCGTCGGGTCGCCATATGGGCCTTCGACGGTTTGCCCTGCATAACGACGTATAGATCCAAGAACCTCTCCTTCGGATCATAACTATAGTCGTCTTGCTCGATCAGCGATTTGGCCGCTGGAATGAAGACACCAGTGAAGTTGGGCGGTCGGGTGGTCAGCGTCGTACCGGCGGACGGAGGAGCGCTAGACGCAGCCGGAGCCGGTCGCTTGTCTTCCAGATCGTCTTCGTCATCGCCGTCGAAGTCAAGCAAAGCGACGGCCCGGGTCAGCGAAGTTGAGCCCGACGAGGCCGGCACCGGAATTCGACGATCAGCGCTACGTGATCGGGCCAAAGCAGTTAGCGTCCTTTCGTCCAAATCTGTCGACTCGTCGTCAGAGTCAGAAATGAGACGAGAGCGCTTGGCAGGAACCATCTTCTTCTACGATGAGCTTACCCGTTAACGCTTCGCCGAACTCAAGATCGATGAGACCGGTCTCGAGGCTAGCGGCGAACGGGATTGAGTGGACACAGAAGCCGCTGCCGTGTTGATCACGGGTTGATCAGCATCACGGATCGGCGAAGAAGCGACGAAGAAGATGGGCGATGGCGGGGCAGATCCAAGAGGCTTATACGACGGTGTCCCAGCCGGAGCTAGAGAGCTGATCAGCTCAGGGAATCCCTGCAAAGTCGTCCGAAGCGACCCCTAATCAGCGTTCGGGTCGGTCCACCAGTCCATGGTCTGGAGTGCGAACTTCCTCAAGTCGCCATGACGCTGGGTCCAGGGTTTCAAGCTTAGCCCGAGCAAGATTAAGCTCACGCCAGCGATCTTCAGCTTCCTTCTGGTTCTTGCTCAACCTTTTCTGAATGTTGGCACGGCCGATGCGCGAATCAGAATGCTGCTTCACCAAGAGCTGGACCTGTTCATCCGTGTGACGTATCTCGACTTCAAGGCGCTCCATTTCCTCGGTGGTACGAATTTTGTTCCGAAGCAGCTGATCATGGTCGCGACGGTGGTCATCGAGCTGTTGCCAATGACCCACCCTCTCGACCATCGAACACTTCATCGCCTCGATGCGCTCGTCTGGAAGCAAGGATAGAAAAATTTATATACAGATCGCAGAAGAAACAGATGGGTTGGACATACCTTGATTGGGGACAGTAACAGACAGCGAGTGAATCATCGATTGCAGAGAAGCGACAGTATCTGAAGGCTTGGAGACGCGCAGAGCAGCGAGATCAGCAGACAACTGATCACGCTTAACTGTCAAACTTTGAATGCGATTCGTCATGTCCAGCAGATCTTGATCAAGTTTGGCGCGATCCAGTCGTAAAGTCGACAGCTGGCTTGCCAGGTCGGCAGAATCACGCTCCAGAGTATCGATGACGACCCGACGATCAAACAACTCGGCTTTAAGCGTCCCGCTAGCATCGTACAGGGAAACTAACTCAGGAATTGCGCTCTGGAGACCTAACCGCATTCGGCTAGCCTCCATGGACCCCAGCGTGAGCGAGCCCGTTCCCCTCACCAGACGAACCAGTTGCTCCAAGTAACTGACGGGGCGACTCGGAGAAGGCCGACCCGGGAAACTCAAAAGCGGACGATAGGAAGCCAGGGTCGTCGTGGGGGAGATGAAGCTGGTCGTGATCGTGGCCGCGGTCGTGATCAGGGAAGTCGCAGGACCGGGTGAACTTGACCCTGGAGATGAGACGTTGGTCGGAGAGGCAGCCGAGGATGTAGGGAAGGAAAGAGGAGGTCGTCTTGAATCAGACATGGCTGTTCGCTAAGTGGGAGATTTAGAAATGAATGAGTCGAACTGCAGTCGTTGCGCGGCTGCAGTTTGGCTCAGGGCGGCTGCGGTAAAACGATCTGAAAAATGTTGAGAATAAGGTGGACCACACATGACCGTTCATTGGTGACGATGAGAACACCCATCAAGATGAGACAGTTGATGGGTGGGACAGGCTGATCGCATATACGACGAAAAGGTGGTGGACAACGGGCTTTCGTAATGTGAAGGGACAAGCCAAGTACCGTTACTACGCCCGGTCCCGGATACTAATGGAACGGCGAAGGTCACGATCCCGATCGGGATAACGCGTATTAAGTGGAGTTCACGTGAACGTATATGACGAGATCGGCTGAGACAAACTGGAGATACAGCAGCAATGGCGAAGTGACATATCAGAAACAGTTATCGGGGCGAGCTATGAACAGTGCAGATGTTGAAGTTGGATGTGATACGAAGTTCCGGCCCGATCGGCCGAGCCACCTAATTCTGCCCCAGAATACGAAGATCAGGTACAGAATAGAACGGGGTATGTGGAGTGGCGAGCCGTACGAATAATACCAAGTTAAGTCAAGCGATGAGAGTCGATGGATCTGTCCAGAAATGATGTAAGAAGGTCTGATCAGGCCCGACCTCACGAGAACTGCTGAGTCGGTGCGATCTTGGTACCCCGACAGGAGATGAAGGTCGAAAATAGGGTCGAGTGAGCAGGCAAAGTCGCTGTGATGGTAACCCGGAGGTGTTTCGAAGTGATCTGGGGCTGATCGCCCTGATCACTGCCCGATCACTCGGCCGATCGCTGTGCTGATCATGATCGGAGCTGATCGGCCCCAAACCGGTGAAGGTAGATGGAGTTTTCAGTTAAGCCGGGTTGAATATGAGGCGAACAGTGTCCGAGGGGGAGATCTCGAGCGTTTTCCAGGCTGTTTATCGAGAGATCAGGATGGTTGAAGATCGCCATAGAGTTTGACCATAATCGGGTCAGAAATGGTCCGGATCAGTTTGAAGATGCAACAAAGATGGGTAAGGTGGTACTACGCAGCCGTGCGACAAAGCGAATAGGATCGAAGAATGAGGCAGGCACATGAGTGGTGTACGGTACACTAGGTATAGGACATTGCATATATAATAACAGGTTTTGATTTTCCCCCTAAGCAAAGAGTCGCTCCGCCACGTGTTGCGGTCATTGGGAGCACAGGATTAACTAGTCCCCTCTTGCTCAACTTAATTCCCGGTTAAGACGCGCTTAGACGCATTTTGGCTTACCGGAAGGCCCCCGACGGGTTTGTTTAGGTGATCAAGCCTCACCGCCCACGCGCACGTGTTTGGAACACGTTATTAATATTGGAAAAGGTTTTGTGGAGATAACGTTTGTGGATTACTGTGGAAGATCGTGGTTTGATCGCGTTTTCTTGGTTTCTTGTTGTCTCTCACTCTCATTGGCTGGCCTGATCGAACGAAGTTCCCCGATCAGTGCCTAGATACTGAAGTTAAGTATCGACCCCAACCCGTTCTCCGGTGAAGATTTCCACCCGAGGACACCCCCGTCTCGAGAAGGTCATCCCCTCCGACCTGATCAAGATCATCGTTTTCGTCACCGAGTCCACCTGAGTGAGCGTAACCACCCCCGATCAACGGGTACACAAGGTGAGATATAGATCCTATCGCACATGACGACCGGTCAGACGACCGGGAGGATCAGATCAGTCACCATAATGGTGATTCATCTGATTCTGATGGCGATCAGGATCAACGGAGTACCCCCTCCGATAGTTGGTCGTCCGGGCCAGTGGGTATCCGGATTCCACCCACGACTTCGGTCATGGATTTGGAAATCGGCTCCACCGCAATGGTGCGCGTGCCCGGATCACTTGGTGACTCAGGATATCACCGTGATTCCTTTGATGATGAAAAAGATGTGAAAATCAAAGTGGAGGAAACTTTTTTGGGTGTATTGGAGGAAGGCGTATCGCCTCCGATGCTGTCCAAACCTAAAGGAAGCGATGGTCGACCTGGTCTGGTGGAGTGCCAGGTCGAAATTAAAGATGAAACAACTCCCCACATGGCCCCGATCGGGGCCGATCTGGGTTATAGTAAAATTAACTATAACCCGGGAAAGGATCGAGGTGCTAACCTCGATCCTATGCATAAGAAGAAAATGGAAAAAGAAAGAAAAAACATGGGGGCGGATCATTGTGATCCACCTAAAAAATATGTGAAACCTAAACCGAAGATCTTCGAAGAAGACGAAGAGAAGACCGAACCAGCTGAGAAGACCACTGTTCAAGATGTAGAACGACTGTTCTATCTTCGAGAGTTTCACAAGTTCCTAGCTACCAACCGAGTGATGAAGATCATAAAACCCAAGATCATCGGGAAACTTGAAGGTCGGGCGACCAGGCCGGTTATCACAGGCAGTCAACTTGACCTGATCAGGAACCTCTTGGCGCAGATCGACGAAGTTGGTTTCACTACTGGTGCGTTCGACGCGAATATGCTGTTCGATCTAGACCAAGGGACGATCAGAGAAGCTATGACAATGCTGTATGATCACCTCGCCTCGCTACTCGGGGCGAACCCCGGGGTCCAGTCGCCGATCGCGGATCCTTCACACCGATCGCAGTTGGTTGAATATCCTATGGATATTGAGTCAATATATCAATCGTCATCACAGTCTGGAGCGGACTCCACCGACTCCTCGGTTGGAGTAACACGTATGACGTTGGGCCCGAAAGGGATCAAGCACATTGACACCAAGATCGAGTCGCAGAGCAGGAAAAGGAAGCCCGAACCTGGTCGAGTCGGATCAGACGACAGTTTTGAAGATGCTCAAGAAGTTGCACAGAAAAATCCGACTCCCAACAGTAACTCTACCAACATACCAGAAGTCCCAGAGCAAATGAGAACCATGTTCGCGACTATGATGAATCGATTTGTGGGTGAACAATGCGGGTTACCTCAGTACACACCTGGGCAAGGACAACCATGGCGATCGACACCAAACATGAACCAATCCACTGCTAAACCAGTCAAGAAACCTGTGGATGTGGATATGGAATCAGTTCGATCGGCCGGAATTGTTCGATCAATATGCCAGGTCGGTCACCAAGATAGACTCCACAGATCACCTCCACGTAGTGATGTGGATATGGAATCAGATGGAGGGATCAGTCAACATTTTGGTCCGGATGATTTGGATATGGAGATGCCTCGTAGGGCAAATATGGCCTCCGCGCAGGCATTTAACAGTGATTCTGGAACGATCACCCGAGTGCGGATGTCGGCGATCTCGGAATTAAAAGATTTCACCGGCAAGGATATGGACGATGATCAGGCGAGAGCTTGGTTGAGTCGGACTAAATCAGCCTTTTTGAGAGATAAGACACCGGAAGGTGAAAGATGTCTGATTTTCGCTGATCTAATGAAAGGTCCGGCCAAGAACTGGCTTAAGCAGCTGAGCCGAGAAGTGCGTTAGAAGTGGCCTCAATTGTGTGAAGAATTTGAAGAGCAATATTGCAACTCAGGGGTGTCTGTCGCGAGACAGTATTACCATATGAAGAAAAGATCCGATGAAACACCGATTGAATACTTACACCGCCTGAATGTTGCTGGTCTGCGCGCGAAAATGCCGATCAAGGATCCACGACACCCGAATATGGCTCGCGAACATGTCGAACACTTTATCGGCACTTTGGACAATCGTGATTTGGCTGATCAGTTAACCCTGCTCCGTATAAGCAATTCGGAGCAATTGGAACTAACCCTGAGAACGCTGCAGCGGGCCAAAAGTCGACAACCCAAGGTCGAGGTAGGATCGAACCGGTACCGGTCGAAACCACACCCGGACCAGGGCAAGATACCAGCGGCACGACCAGCCAGAGCGATTCGGATGATTACGAAGGAATCGGACAGTTCCAGTTCGGAAGAAGAAAGTGGTCAATCAAGTCTAAGCTCGGACGAGGAGCAAGATCGTCATATCTTTACGACGGAACCAGTATTCCGTCCAGATCATCGATTAACGGCATTGATGGACGAAAATCTGGTGGGGCTCCACCTGATCAGGACCGATCTCGCAAGAAATGCGTGCATTGTGGGCCGACTAGACATGGAGATCCTGATTGCTGGAAGAGAATCACATGTGAAAAATGTGATCGTAAAGGTCACCCTTCGGATCATTGTTTTTTCGTATGTAAAACCTGTGGGAAGATTCACGATGCCGGTGCCTGCCCTATTGAAAAAAAATTCAATCTGATGCGCAAGTGGCATGTGCCGACTAAACATGCTGACATGCTCCCACCAGATGTCGAGAAAATGTTAAACTAGATCGCTCGACAGGTTGGAATCTGGTTAGAGCCGAGCGATCTACGTTCTGCATCTATGCATATGTCGGTAGCGGAGATAAGTTTAAGGAAAAGGAGATAACCGACAATACATGTTCTAATTCAAATTGCGTCAATCGATGTCCGATTCACAGTCTCAGAGTGGATGAATATTCCCGTTCGGACGTGATCATGGAGTTGGATCTACTGCCCGGCGAGTCCCGAGGATACTGGAAGTATCACTCTCCCGACAAGTGGTTTAAACAAGCAAAAGCTAATGGGAAGATTAACAACGAAAAAGCCACTATTCTATTTGACTCTGGAGCAGAAGTCTCGATCATCGATTCCGCCTTTGCTCGTAAGGTGGGATATCGTATAGACAGTACCCAGAGGAAAGAATGTGTTGGGATCGGCGAAAGTTCGTATATGACGGAAGGGCGATCACGTGTAAAAATCACTCTGGCAGGCTCCCTTGTCTACTATTTCAACGCTTGGGTTGGCCGGTTAGCCGGTCAAGACGCGATATTGGGAATGGATTTCATGGTACCAGCCGGTATACGGCTCGACCTGTCTCATGGAACCCTGACTCTGCCGGATGAGGTGCAGATTCAGTTATCCGGCCGACGTCCTTTATATGGTACTCATGTGCGGATGCTTAAAATGGGTCAGTACGAGAACATCGAGGTAGCCCGATCAGTCGACGTGATGATTCGGCCGAGCGATCGGCAACAGAAATTGTGGCTAACCCGTGGTGAACGATGGGTACCAACGTTCGTAAAGGGTGTCGGCAGATCAAGTTACATCAGGATTACAAACATATCTGATCAGCCGCTAATCGTTCAAGAAGACATGATCCTAGGGATGTGGTTACCCGAAGAGAAAGTACCGCGACGGATTGGGTATGTCTCAGTGGGATCACGAAGATATATTGAATGGCAAAATCTGGCTTATCAAGCCACCATAGACCTGATCAGTGACGAAGACCTAGCAGACGAAGATACCTCACCTATGGTTGTGAAGCCGGATATGCTATTCCGACTATGCTGTTGATCAGGAGACCGTCGGTCGAAGCGACAGGGGAAAGCCGGGTCAAAAAAGGTCCACAAGTTTTGAGTATTATTAGACCCGGCTCACCAAAAGCAGCAGGTCCAGAGCGCGAAATTATGGTGACGAGTTCAGAAACGATCCTGAGGAGAAAAAGGAGGATGAACCTGCCGAAGTCGTTAAGGACGAAAGTGAACCCGAAGTAGATCACCAGTTGGATGACTCACAAGGGGCGGCCCAAGATAATGCCGAACCGGAGGAAGTAGATCCGGTAGACGAACAAGTGTGTATACATGAAGGTGGTGATCAGTACATTGAAGGTATCGAGAAGCAGATGGCAGTTTTGCCGGAAGTATCGTCCAATATACCAGAAGTCACCATGGAGGATCTACAGGTCGGTGATCCCGAAGTGAACACTCCCGAGCAGATCGATCAGCTAAAGAAGATCATCTGGAAAAGGCGCCATTTATTGATTGGGAAGGGTAACGCCCTACCCCCAGCTGCTTACGGAGCTGTTTGTGATAAAGACGTTGGAAATGCGAGACCGATCGCTCAACGTTGTCGCAAAGTCGCGCCACAATACCGGGAAAAGTTATCCGATTTGATCAAGGGCTTGTTGAGTACAAAAATCATCCGACCTTCAACATCGCAGTGGGCATCACCGATTGTGATTGTGATAAAAAAGAACGGGGTCGATATTCGACTTTGTATCGACTATAGAATGGTGAATCGCCTCACGAAGTTGATGGTCTATCCGATGCCCCTGATCAATGATTTACTGGAAGATCTGGACAAAGTTTTATGGTTTTGTTCGCTAGACATGGCTAGCGGTTTCTGGGTGGTTTCAATGACTGATCGTGCTCGAGAGATCTCGGCTTTCGTTATACCCTTCGGCCTTTTCGAATGAAACCGGATGCCGTTCGGTTTAAAGAACGCTCCACAGATCTATCAGAGATTGATTGACAATGCTCTCTATGGATATTTCCAGATCAGTGCCGATCGAGAAGCCACCGATCTACATGATGTGTTTACGGAGGGTGAACCGGACCAAGATCAGAGACGATCAGTTTTGGGAAGGCGATCATATATAGACGACATCTTGGTTACGGCAACATCATGGGATATGCTATGTGATAAGGGCAAACGACTCCTTGACACTTGCGAATGCTGGAATTTATTGATCAGCGTAGGCAAGAGCTTCTGGGGGAAACCCAAAGTCGCCTTCCTTGGCCATAATGTGTCGATTCAGGGCTTGGAAGCAAACTCGAAAGATTTGGGCGCTCTCAGTAACCTGCCTTTTCCCCGATCACTGAAGGCTATGCAGTCTTTTCTCGGATCCCTGAATTATTATAGCGTTTATCGAAGACTTCTCGATATATGCCGCTATATTATACGAATTGAAGGAAGTGGATTATCATGGGCTACGAGAACGTGATCGAGTGGGAAAGTCACTAAGTGAGACTGGTCGCGAAACCAAAGTTATCGAACCGAATCTCAAGATTGGATCGCTGATCGATCGGACTGTGCCAGGGTCAGAGGATCATATGGAACGAGCTATGGTAGCTTTCAGTATGCTCAAGGCGAAGATGATTTCGACTCCGATACTGAAGCATTTCGATCCGGAAAAGATTTCCGTGGTGATTCTATACGCCAGTAAATGGGCAATATCGGCCGCACTGGTCCAAGATCACGACGGCGTATATTGCCTAGTGACGTTTACAAGCCGGACGTTAAAGCCGAACGAGGTCAAGTACGGTATTGTGGATAAAGAAGTGCTGGCACTACTACGCATATTGGATGTCTGCTATTCTATACTGGTGACCAGATCGATCAAAGTATTGTCTAGGCGATCTACTCTGGCTTGGTTATTGTCTTCGAACGGAATAGACGGAAGGCTGGGGCGATGGGCAGCGCTGTTATCTCAGTGGACTTTGGAGATCATCAAATGCACCAAGGGTGAAGAAGAAATTCTCGGTACGCTAGCAGCCAGTATCACACCCCGATCAGAAGTCGATGAAGCTCTGATCGAGGTCGCTCCTTGGAAACAACCGCGAGAATCAATCATTATACCCCACCGATCGTCGGCTCGGAGGAAAATCTGATCGTTGTAAGTTTCGACGGATCAGCGAGCGTGAAGAAAGGCGTAGGGGCGTATAGCGCGTTGTTGTGGAAATTGCCGGAATGGACTGTCATATCTGCTGGTTCAGACTATACCCCGGGCATCACAGTCAATGAAGCCGAATACCGTGGTCTGCTGCTAGGTTTGGATCTCCTGCAAGAGCAAAAGACTGGAAGAGTAATCATATGTGGAGATTCAAATCTGGTGATTCGGCAGATCACTGGAGAAATCGATTGCAAGGCTCCGCGTTTAAGGTTGTTGAATGATCGTGTTATGAAAGCTCTACGTGGATGGCCAAGTCATGATCTTTTACATGTGAAACGCGATTGGAACCGGAGTGCGGATCACCTAGCCACGAAGGTCATGCGTGATCAGACTGGATCGATGATTACCGATAAAGCACTGCTGGAAAAATTGGTCGAGATCAATAGGTTGCCCGAGCTGATTCATGCGGAATATAAACAGGAAGCAGCCCAGGTCTCGATCATGACGAGATCACGAGCCAGATCAACACCTAGCAGGCCACTCTCTCGAGAAAGCCTAACAGAAGAAATAGTACAGGAGATGCGGATTGAAAGAATTCTTAAGACACAAGACGAAGAAAAATGGATCGTTGATTTGAAGGCTTTTCTGAATGGAGATTTGGAGAAATTGAACCAGAGCGAAGCAAAAGATTGTGTTAAGATCGCGTCCAGTTATGAGATTGACGAAAACGTTTTATTGTTCTACTATGCCCAAGCTGATCAGGCTGACGCTGATCTGGACCGATCAGCGAGACTTGTGATGCCGGAGACCTTACTAGCAGATATCACGTCAGTTTAGAGGGTGGTCACCAGGGCGCGGGTCGGACGTACCACAGGATTCGCAAGCATTTCCACTGGAGAGGTTTATATCGAAGTGTCCAAACGTTTGTCGGAACATGTACAGATTGCAAAACCGGGAAGGGTATGCCGAATATCCGGGGTAGATCACCCGGAAACACCCAGGCGACCTACCCTTTCTAAGTGATAGCGATGGATCACATACCTTCCTTGCCGAAATCATTCAAAGGCAATACAGAACTGCTGATTTGGACTGATCTGTTCACGGGATTGGTGATCGCGAAAGCGGGATCTACCCGAACAGCCCAACAAGTCGCCTGCAGTTATGAGGAATGTGTCTTTAGGCGGTTTGAAGCAAGTGAGGTGATCAGGCACGATCGGGAACCAGATTTTATGGCTGAAGTTTATCGATCATTCAATCAGATGCTTGGTCAAAAACAAAGCGCGACCATGGCCTACCGTCCGCAGGCGAACGGCAAAGCCAAGCGTATGGTGCAGACGCTAACCAGAGCTATAAAGTTTTATGGTTTTGTTCGCTTGATATGGCTAGTGGTTTCTGGGTGATTTCGATGACTGATCGTGCTCGAGAGATTTCGGCTTTCGTTACACCTTTCGGCCTTTTCGAATGAAGCCGGATGCCGTTCGGTTTAAAGAACGCCCCACAGATCTATCAGAGATTGATTGATAATGCTCTCTATGGATATTTCCAGATCAGTGTCGATCGAGAAGCCACCGATCTACATGATGTGTTTACGGAGGGCGAACCCGACCAAGATCAGAGACGATCAGTTTTGGGAAGGCGATCATATATAGACGACATCTTGGCTACGGCAACATCATGGGATATGCTATGTGATCAGGTCGAACGACTCCTTGGCACTTGCGAACGTTGGAATGTATCGATCAGCGTAGTCAAGAGCTTCTGGGGTCAACCCAAGGTCGCCTACCTTGGCCATAATGTGTCGATTCAGGGCTTGGAAGCAAACGCGAAAGATTTGGGCGCTCTCAGTAACCTGCCTTTTCCCCGACCACTGAAGGTTATGCAGTCTTTTCTCGGATCCCTGAATTATTATAGCCGGTTTATCGAAGACTTCTCGATATATGCCGCTATATTATACGAATTGAAGGAAGTGGATTATCATGGGCTACGAGAACGTGATCGAGTGGGAAAGTCACTAAGTGAGACTGGTCGCGAAACCGAAGTTATCGAATCGAATCTCAAGACTGGATCACTGATCGTTCGAACTGTGCCAAGGTCAGAGGATCATATGGAACGAGCTATGGTAGCTTTCAGTATGCTGAAGGCGAAGATGATTTCGTTTCGATCCGGAGAAGATTCCCGTGGTGATTCTATACGCCAGTAAATGGGCAATACCGGTCGCACTGGTCCAAGATCACGACGGAGTATATTGCCCAGTGACGTTTACAAGCCGGACATTAAAGCCGAACGAGGTCAACTACGGTATTGTGGATGAAGAAGTGCTGGCACTATTACGCATATTGAATGTCTGTTACTCTATGCTGGTGACTAGATCGATCAAGGTATTGTCTAGGCGATCTACTCTGGCTTGGTTATTGTCTGCGAACGGGTTAGACGGAAGACTGAGGCGATGGGCAGCGCTGTTATCTCAGTGGACCTTGGAGATCATCAAATGCACCAAGGGTGAAGAAGAAATTCTCGGTACGCTAGCAGCCAGTATCACACCCCGATCAGAAGTCGATGAAGCTCTGATCGAGGTCACTTCTCGGAAGCAACCGCGAGAATCAATCATTATACCCCCACCGATCGTCGGCTCGGAGGAAAATCTGATCGTTGTAAGTTTCGACGGATCAGCGAGCGTGAAGAAAGGCGTAGGGGCGTATAGCGCGTTGTTGTGGAAATTGCCGGAATGGACTGTCATATCTGCTGGTTCAGACTATACCCCGGGCATCACAGTCAATGAAGCCGAATACCGTGGTCTGCTGCTAGGTTTGGATCTCCTGCAAGAGCAAAAGATTGGAAGAGTAATCATATGTGGAGATTCAAATCTGGTGATTCGGCAGATCACTGGAGAAATCGATTGCAAGGCTCCGCGTTTAAGGTTGTTGAATGATCGTGTTATGAAAGCTCTACGTGGATGGCCAAGTCATGATCTTTTACATGTGAAACGCGATTGGAACCGGAGTGCGGATCACCTAGCCACGAAGGTCATGCGTGATCAGACTGGATCGATGATTACCGATAAAGCACTGCTGGAAAAATTGGTCGAGATCAATAGGTTGCCCGAGCTGATTCATGCGGAATATAAACAGGAAGCAGCCCAGGTCTCGATCATGACGAGATCACGAGCCAGATCAACACCTAGCAGGCCACTCTCTCGAGAAAGCCTAACAGAAGAAATAGTACAGGAGATGCGGATTGAAAGAATTCTTAAGACACAAGACGAAGAAAATGGATCGTCGATTTGAAGGCTTTTCTGAATGGAGATTTGGAGAAATTGAACCAGAGCGAAGCAAAAGATTGTGTTAAGATCGCGTCCAGTTATGAGATTGACGAAAACGTTTTATTGTTCTACTATGCCCAAGCTGATCAGGCTGACGCTGATCTGGACCGATCAGCGAGACTTGTGATGCCGGAGACCTTACTAGCAGATATCACGTCAGTTTAGAGGGTGGTCACCAGGGCGCGGGTCGGACGTACCACAGGATTCGCAAGCATTTCCACTGGAGAGGTTTATATCGAAGTGTCCAAACGTTTGTCGGAACATGTACAGATTGCAAAACCGGGAAGGGTATGCCGAATTTCCGGGGTAGATCACCCGGAAACATCCAGGCGACCTACCCTTTCTAAGTGATAGCGATGGATCACATACCTTCCTTGCCGAAATCATTCAAAGGCAATACAGAACTGCTGATTTGGACTGATCTGTTCACGGGATTGGTGATCGCGAAAGCGGGATCTACCCGAACAGCCAACAAGTCGCCTGCAGTTATGAGGAATGTGTCTTTAGGCGGTTTGAAGCAAGTGAGGTGATCAGGCACGATCGGGAACCAGGTTTTATGGCTGAAGTTTATCGATCATTCAATCAGATGCTTGGTCAAAAACAAAGCGCGACCATGGCCTACCGCCGCAGGCGAACGGCAAGGCCGAGCGTATGGTGCAGACGCTTACCAGAGCTATTAAGATGTATGTCGCGGATCCCGCTCAACAAGATTGGGATGAGTATGCCGAGAGACTGGTGTTTGCGTTGAATTCTACTTTCGATCGGATCAGGGGAGATACTCGTTTTACTTGGCGTATGGTTGGGACCCCCGATCCACTACCGAGTCGGTGATTCCCGTCGGATGTACCCGAGGTCGAGATCGCGAAGCTCGTCGATGGCGTATGGGACTCCAGCGCCATTACCAGCATGCGCGGGAACAAGTGAATGAACGACTGCGGAGGGCGATCCAAGAGAGAGCTGATCGGAATAATGATCAAGCCGATTCGCATAATATCGAACCGGGATCAAGGGTCTGGCTTTACTTGGATCGCGTGAAAGAAGGATACGCCAGGAAGTTAGCGCATTTGTGGCATGGACCATTCCGTATATCCGAATTGATCGGCCATCATGCCGCCCGGTTGATCACTGCTGGTACCGATTACGGAATTATTGTCCACTTGTCGAAGCTGAAGCTGGTCCGGGAATACCCCGATCGACCAAAAACCAGGTTGTCATCCGATGATCAGCCAAGGTTTGACTTCGACGAAGCTCTCTTGCCCGAAGACAGTTGGTAAAGAACGTTGGATCAAAATGAATTTGAAGTGGAAAATATTTTGGATACCCGATCGGGCAAGAGGACCCGATTTGGTCGAACCCATCGTGATTACTTGGTTCAGTGGAAAGGTTACGACGATCCAGCGTGGGTAGATGAACGGGATCTGAACTGTGGAGCTTTACTAAGGGAGTTTGAACGTGATCGGGTGAGACGAAACCGATTTGGAGCTATGCAAACTCACGAAGAAGGCAACCAGGAGTCTCAATAGTCTGGGTTGACAAATTGTGATGGTCAGCCAATGGTAATGGTCAAACAAGTTGAGATCAAGTTGATTGAGCTGGTTCAGAGTCAACGGACATATATATACATATAATTCACGAAAACTACATTCGCGTGCATATGAACGATCGACATACAGGATGAAGATAACGCTGGAACCTGGACATGAAGTGTGGATATGGAACATGAAGGTTATCAGAAAGCTGTCGTGATATATTAATGATTAAAAGAGAATGAAACGAAAGTTGGTTATCACGATAATTACGGCATACTTCGCGCGCAGACGGGAGATCTTGAGCGCCGGATGATCCATGGGGCTTAAGCGGTATTGGTTCCACCAGGGCTCTAGACGATCAGCAAAGTCCAAAGCATCGCGCAACGTGCCGATCGA
>MIQA02018695.1:0-21413 GCA_001887855.2 Sclerospora graminicola
GATAAATTCCAGCGCTCGCAGGTGTTCAGGAGCCGTTCGACCTTATCGCATAGCATATCCCATGATGTTGCTGTGATCAAGATGTCATCTATATATGATCGCCTTCCCAAAACTGATCTGCCCTGATCTTGGTCCGGTTCGCCCTCCGTAAACACATCATGTAGATCGGTGGTTTCCCGATCAGCACGATCTGGAAATATCCATAGAGAACATTGTCAATCAATCTCTGATAGATCTGTGGGGCATTCTTTAATCCAAACGGCATCTGGTTCCATTCGAAAAGGTGTAACGAAAGCCGAGATCTCTCGAGCACGATCAGTCATCGAAACCACCCAGAAACCACTAGCCATATCCAGCGAACAAAACCATAAAACTTTATTCAGATCTTCTAATAAATCATTGATCAGGGGCATCGGATAGACCATCAACTTCGTGAGGCGATTCACCATTCTATAGTCGATACACAATCGAATATCAACCCCATTCTTCTTAATCACGATCGGTGATGCCCACTGCGATGTTGATGGTCGGATGATCTTTGTACTCAGCAAACCCTTGATCAAATCGGATAACTTTTCCCGGTATTGAGGTGCAACTTTACGACAACGCTGAGCGATTGGCCTCGCATTTCCCACGTCTATATCACAAACAGCTCCGAATGCGGCTGGGGGTAGGGTGTTACCTTTCCCCATCAGTAAGTGACGCCTCTTCCAGATGATCTTCTATAGCTGATCGATCTGCTCGGGAGTGTTCACTTCGGGATCACCGACCTGTAGATCTTCCATGGTGACTTCTGGCATATTGGGCGATACTTCCGGCAAAACGGCCATTTGCTTCTCGATACCTTCAATGTACTGATCACCACCTTCATGTATACACACTTGTTCATCTACCTGATCTACCTTTTCCTGATCAGCATCATCTTGAGTCGCCCCTTGTACGTCATCCAACTGGTGATCTACTTCGGGTCCACCTTCCTCCGTAACGCCTTCGGCAGATTCATCTTCATTTTTTTCTCAAGATCGTTCCTGAACTCCTCACCATCATTTTTTCTCTCTGGACCCGCTGTCTTCGGTGAGCCGGGTCTAATAATACTCAATATTTGTGGACCTTTTTTGACCCGGCTTTCCCCTATCGCTTCGATCGGCGGTCTCCTGATCAGCAGCTTGGTC
The DNA here is from genome assembly GCA_001887855.2 of Sclerospora graminicola. Lineage (NCBI taxonomy): Eukaryota > Oomycota > Peronosporomycetes > Peronosporales > Peronosporaceae > Sclerospora > Sclerospora graminicola. The sequence goes on from MIQA02018695.1 coordinate 1,173, forward strand.
GGCGTAGAATATTCCGGCTTCTCGACCATAGGTGAGGTATCTTCATCCGCTAAGTCTTCGTCACTGATCAGGTCCGTGGTGGCTTGATAAGCCAGATTATGCCATTCAATGTATCTTCGTGATCCCACTGAGGAATACCCGATCTGTCGAGGTACTTCCCCTTCGGGTAGCCACATCCCTAAGATCATGTCTTCGTGGACGATCAGCGGCTGATCGGATATATTCGTATTTGCGTCGTTCAGTTATTAGAAACAGCATTTGTTCTTCGCTAATTTTTGAAGGGTACCGATTAGCAAGGCTGATGGCAAAAAGAGCGGGTCTGAGTACCGATTAGCAATAATTATGTGAACAGGGTACTGATTAGTAATTGATGGCTAATTTAGGGTACCAATTAGCGATTTCCCCTACACAAGCCCTAATTCTGCAGAAGCAATGAAGACACAAAAAGAAGGCTCGGCAAACCTATGACCAATTCCTATCATAGTTGAAGAAAACAAGACCAAGTCCAGATGACATTTTTTCTGAGTGTTGAAGTTGGAAATGATCTCCGCTATTGCGGCTGTCCATGTATTTATGTACGTCAACAGTATTGTGTTTAATTACTGCACGTATTTACTGACTCGATATGTGCTATAGTTACTACGGCAATGGAGGAGGCGATGGCAATAGCAAATTCGCAATGAGCAGCTTCAAGGAGAACATGAAGAAAGACACGATCAATACGTTGCTTCATTTTTTTAGAGCAAATTGAAGGCCGCGATTCGTTTTTCATCTAGCCCAGATTCTAATATTGTTGACGACGTGTTTTTGATGTGATGATGTGGTGGAACATGTACACCCGTCATTTCTCTTATAACACTAAGCGTTATCTTATTGAAGTGATCGGGTCATTTTTTGTTTAATTAGAGCAGGCATCAACCCTTCATCTCTTATTTTGCACCCATAAAAGCGAGGCGGAGTGCTGCCCAAAATTTTGGCTTACATGTAAAAACCGAACAGAGTAGTACGTAGCAAGCGCACAAGTGATATAAGTCGCTTATGATTCCGATCTGCAGATTTCTGATGAGAAAATGGGTGTGATTGTCAAGGATGGACAGCGTTTGTCGTCGCTTGAAGATGATGTAATGGGTTCCCATGCCACGTGTCACATTGAGTCGTCGTATTCAGGAAAATGTGTTGGCATTCTATAGCTGGACCCGTAAGCCTGATAACTTTCCAAACTTCGTTACCTTTTATAGGACTGGTTCCGCCCTTTGCAAAAGCAATTGTCGAGTCGTCCACGAGGGCAGAGTGTCAGGACCAGTCATTTAGACTGGACCGCAACCAGTCATTTTATCTATGACTTAAACACCATTCATTTTTCCTATTGCATATTGTATATGGGTTATACTAAAACTAAGTATAACATGTTTGCGCAAGTAGGATAGGCGATACCATTAGGTGTGGGTTACACCAACAAAACTAATAGTTAGGAAAGGTTAAACAAAATTCAGTCTTTAATTTTCCAACCAACGCCGCAAGTCCTTACAAGTGGTAGCACTTGTTGGTCTACCTCCCTTCCCGCCTTCGCTGCTCGCTTTCGCTTCGCGCCTTGGCTGTTCGCCTTCGCTTCCCGCCTCCGCCTCTTCGCTGCCCCTTCCGCATCACCGGTCTTTCGCGCTTCTCGGTGCTTTCTTCGCGATCTCTAACGCGGGATGGTACGAAACCTACACATACCCAGGGCGAAAGTGGACATAATGTCTTTAATGGATGAATACGTCAGTTGGTACAACGGTTCACCGGTAAGCATAAGGGGAAAACACGCGCCTTCTTCCTCCAGTTCAACACCGACAATGGCCAGTTCATCTCCTCCCGCCAACATTCACTTACTCGGTTAGTTTATCTTGAACTTTATATGCTGAAAGAGTGCCTAATTTGCTTTTTACCAGATCCCAATACAATTTTGGAATCCTACCTAATATGGAATTAAATTAGGTAGATAGGTACAGCAAAGAGTGCATTAGTGTGGGCCATACTAATTTCGCACTCAAAATTTTGCATGGAAAAATGAAATTAGTGTGGGCTTCGGTAATTCTGCACCCACGCTAATAATGTCACTGCGAAATTAGTATAGGCCACACTAATTTTATTGGAGCGAAAATAGCGTGGATTTTCGTGTCAGACGCGTGGCAGCAGGTTTCTGTAATTTTTGTTGTCGACAACGGCGGCGCTTAAACGTACTAAAGACAGTGATGATATTGTAAAGTCAGTACTTGAGTAAATTACTGCTAATCGGTTTTGCTCTAGTGTTCGGTTACAGGACCAGAATGAAGCTCTGCAAGCTGCCGAGTCGATGATGGATATGTGGGGTATGTATGGTAGGTCTTATCTGTGAGGCTAACATAGCGTTATTCTATGCAGGGGTCGATTCTCTTGTCGAAGATTCGGAGATTTCTTCTATCCAGTCGGACGAACCGGACTTTGAGATGACTTTGCTCGTCGGACACTACGCCAACGACCCGAATTTTCGGTACCTGGTGCACGAGATTCATTAATACTGGACGCAGCTGTTGCGAATATCGAGGACGGCTATGAGGAATGTGTCTGATGGAGTAAGAGGAAAGGATAACGAATACACATTCATTTTTATAATACATCGTCGAATGAAGTTTGTGCATTGTTTTCCTCACTTTACACAAGGCTTTATTGATGACAAATACGATACCACGTGAAGCCCATCGAATAATCCTAAAGTTCATTAAATTCTTTTTTTTAGTGCAATGCCTTAGCAGACCAAAAATATTATGCTGTGGAGGTGATATCCAAGCTGCGCCATGAAATAGTACTTCAGTGCACTAGGCGGAGAATAAGGCAACGTGTCAAGTACATTGACTAATTCACCCTTGCCTCCTAGCGCTTGTATAAACCACGGTTCGTCCCGCATCATGTAGAAAACAGCGATGCTTATCCTCACAAAAAAACTATTGACATCAAAAAGCGATTATCAAACAGCAAGCACCTCATCCCTGTTCATGTTACAATGATCGGCATCACGAACACTCATACGAATTTGAACACCATCATAGCAAAGCGGTTGACGCGGTCTTTGTTTACGCGCTTTCAGGCGACAGACAGACCCGTCCAAGGGGAACAAAGATTTTTACAGGGATAAAACGCAACCACAATAACAACCAGCGAGACTGTGCCACCAATCAACAGGTCTGTGGGCGCTGGCATGCCTGGGGTGTTCTAAAAAGCTTTATTTTCGCTACGCATTTGCATGACACCATAAATCTGAATTAGCAAAATCGGTACAAGTGTAAACGTCATGATGTGGTAAAGCGATCAGAAAAATGTTGAGAATGAGGTGGACCACACATGGCCGTTGATTGGTGACGATGGAACACCCATCAACGTGAGACAGTTGATGGGTGGGAAAGGCTGATCGAGCATACGACAAAAAGGTAGTGGACAACGGGTGCTCGTGATATGAAGGAACGAGTCAAGCACAGTCACTACGCCCGGTCCCGGATACTAACGGAACAGCGAAGATCATGATCGTGATCGGATTAACGTTTATTAAGTGGAGTTCACGTGGAGGTACGACAAGATCGGCAGAGACAAGTAAAGGTACCGCAACAACGATGATGTGGCACGTCAGAAACAGTTATCGGGCCGAACTACAAACAGTGCAGATGTTGAAGGTGATTTGATACGAAGTTCCGGCCCGATCGGCCAAGCCAACCGAGTATGCCCCAAATATGGAGATCAGATGTGGAACGGAATGGGGCATGTGGAATGGCGAGTCGTGTGAGTGATGTCAAGTCAAGGCAAGTGATGATGACCGGTGGATTTGCCCAGGAATGGCGTGAGAAGGCCCGATCAGGCCCGATCGGCTGAAATCGATGTGATACGGTTACCCCGACAGGGGATGGAGGTCAGAAGTATGGCTGAGCGGGCGAATAACGTCGTTGTGATGGTGACCCAGAGAGTTTCCGAGGTGATCAAGGGTTGATCGCCCTGATGACTGCCGATCATTCGGCTGATCGCTATGCCGATCATGATCGGGGCTGATCAGCCTCAAACCGGTATCCAGAGGCGAAGGAAGGTGAAGTTCTCAGTTAAGTCGGGCCGGATATGAAGTGAACAAGCGTCAGAAGGGCAGACCTCAAGTGGTTTCCAAGTTGTTTATCGAAGATCGGGATGGTTGAAGATCGTTATAGTAGTCTGGTTGTGATCAGGGCAGAAGTGGTACAGATTAGCTTGAAGATGCAGCCAGGATGGGCAAGGTGGTGCTATGCAACCGTGCGACGAAGTGAACAGGTTAGAAGTATAAATCAGGCATGAGTTGGTGTATGGTAGGACATTGCATATGTAATAACAGGTTTTGATTTTCCCCCTAAGCAAAGAGTCGCTCCGCCACGTGTTGCGGTCATTGGGAGCACAGGGCTGACTAGTCCCCTCTTGCTCAACTAATTCCCGGTTAAGACGCGCTTAGACGCATTTTGGCTTACCGGAAGACCCCCGACGGGTTTGTTTAGGTGATCGAACCTCACCCTCAATGCACACGTGTTTGGAACACGTCAATAATATTGGAAAAGGTTTTGTGGAGATAACGTTTGTGGATTACTGTGGAAGATCGTGATTTGATCGCGTTTTCTTGGTTTCTTATTATCTCTCTCTCATTGGCTGGCCTGATCGGACGAACTTTCCCGATCAGTGCCTAGATACTGATTAAGTATCGACCCCAACCCGTTCTCCGGTGAAGATTTCCACCCGAGGACACCCCAGTCTCGAGAAGGTCAACCCTCCGACCTGATCAAGATCACCCTTTTCGTCACCGAGTCCACCTGAGTGAGTGTAACCACCCCCGATCAACGGGTACACAAGGTGAGATGAAGTTGAACATAGATCCTAACGCACATGAAGACCGGCCAGATGACCGGGAGGATCAGATCAGTCACCATAATGGTGATTCATCTGATTCTGATGCCGATCAGGATCAACGGAGTACCCCCTCCGATAGTTGGTCGCCCGGGCAAGTGGGTATCCGGATTCCACCCAAGACTTCGGTCATGGATTTGGAAATCAACTCAACAACAATGGTGCGCGTGCCCGGATCACTTGGTGACTCAGGATATCACCGTGATTCCTTTGATGATGAAAAAGATGTGAAAATCAAAGTGGAGGAAACTTTTTCGGGTGTATTGGAGGAAGGCATATCGCCTCCGATGCTGTCCATACCTAAAGGAAGCGATGGTCGACCTGGTCTGGTGGAGTGCCAGGTCGAAATTAAAGATGAAACAACTCCCCACATGGCCCCGATCGGGGCCGATCTGGGTTATAGTAAAGTTAACTATAACCCGGGAAAGGATCGAGGTGCTAACCTTGATCCTATGCATAAGAAGAAAATGGAAAAAGAAAGAAAAAACATGGGGGCGAATCAGTGTGATCCACCTAAAAAATATGTGAAACCTAAACCGAAGATCTTCGAGGAAGACGAAGAGAAGACCGAACCAGCTGAGAAGACCACTGTTCAAGATGTAGAACGACTGTTCTATCTTCGAGAGTTCACAAGTTCCTAGCTACCAACCGAGTGATGAAGATCATAAAACCCAAGATCATCGGGAAGCTTGAAGGTCGGGCGACCAGGCCGGTTATCACAGGCAGTCAACTTGATCTGATCAGGAACCTCTTGGCGCAGATCGACGAAGTTGGTATCACTACTGGTGCTTTCGACGCGAATATGCTGTTCGATCTGAACCAAGGGACGATCAGAGAAGCTATGACAACTCTGTATGATCACCTTGCCTCGTTACTCGGGGCGAACCCCGTGGTTCAGTCGCCGATCGCGGATCCTTCACACCGATCGCAGTTGGTTGAATATCCTATGGATATTGAGTCAATATATCAATCGTCATCACAATCTGGAGCGGACTCCACCGACTCCTCGGTGGGAATAACACGTATGACGTTGGGCCCGAACGGGATCAAGCAGATTGACCCCAAGATCGAGTCGCAGAACAGGAAAAAGAAGCATGAACCTGGTCGAGTCGGATCAGATGATAGTTTTTTGAAGATGCTCAAGAAATCCACAGAACAATCCGACTCCCAACAGTAACTCTACCAACATACCGGAGGTCCCAGAGCAAATGAGAACCATGTTCGCGACTATGATGAACCGATTTGCGAGTGAACAATACGGATTACCTCAGTACACACCTGGGCAAGGACAACCATGGCGATCGACACCAAACATGAATCAATCCACTGAGAAACCAGCCAAGAAACCCGTGGACGTGGATATGGAATCAGTTCGATCGGCCGAAATTGTTCGATCGATATGCCAGGTCGATCACCAAGATCGATTCCATAGATCGCCCCCACGTAGTGATGTGGACATGGAATCAGAAGGAGAGATCAGTCAGCATTTTGATCCGGATGATTTGGATATGGAGATGCCTCGTAGGGCGAATATGGCTTCCGCGCAGGCATTTGACAGTGATTCCGGAACGATCACTCGAGTGCGAATGTCGGCGATCTCGGAATTAAAAGATTTCACCGGCAAGGATATGGATGATGATCAGGCTAGAGCTTGGTTGAGTCGGACTAAATCAGCCTTTTTAAGAGACAAGACACCGGAAGGTGAAAGATGTCTGATTTTCGCTGATCTAATGAAAGGCCCGGCCAAGAACTGGCTTAAGCAGCTGAGCCGAGAAGTGCGTTTAAAGTGGCCTCGATTGTGTGAAGAATTTGAAGAGCAGTATTGCAACTCGGGGGTGTCTGTCGCGAGACAGTATTACCACATGAAGAAAAAATCCGACGAGACGCCGATCGAACACTTACATCGGCTGAATGTTGCTGGTCTACGCGCGAAAATGCCGATCAAGGACCCACGACACCCGGATATAGCTCGCGAGCATGTCGAACACTTCATTGGTAATCGGGATATCGCGATCAGCTAACCCTGCTACGTATAAAGGACTCAGAGCAACTGGAACTAACTCTGAGGACGCTGCAACGAGCCAAAAGTCGACAACCCAAGGTCGAGGTAGGATCGAACCGGTACCGGTCGAAACCACATCCAGACCAGGGCAAGATACCAGCGACCCGACCAGCCAGAGCAATTCAAATGATCACGAAGGAATCAGACAGTTCGGATTCGGAGGAGGAAAGTGGTCAGTCAAGTCTGAGCTCGGACGAGGAACAGTACCGTCATATCTTTACGACGGAACCAGTGTATCGCCCGAGATCATCGGCTAATGGCATGGATGGACGGAAACCTGGTGGTATTCAACCTGATCAGGACCGATCTCGTAAGAAATGTGTGCATTGTGGGTCGACCAAACATGGAGATCGTGATTGCTGGAAAAGAATTACGTGTGGAAAATGTGATCGTAAAGGTCACCCTTCTGATCATTGTTTTTTCGTATGCAAAACTTGTGGGAAGCTTCACGACGCCGGTGCCTGCCCTATTGAAGAATTTTTCAATCTGATGCGCAAGTGGTATGTGCCGACTAAACATGCTGGCATGCTCCCACCAGATGTCGAGAAAATGTTAAACTAGATCGCTCGCCAGGTTGGAATCTGGTTCGAGCCGAGCGATCTACGTTCTGCATCTATGCATATGTCGGTAGCGGAGATAAGTTTGAGGAAAAGGAGATAACCGACAATACGTGTTCTAATTCAAATTGCATTGATCGATGTCCGATTCACAGTCTCAGAGTGGATGAATATTCCCGATCGGACGTGATCATGGAATTGGATCTACTGCCCGGTGAATCCCGAGGATACTGCAAGTATCACTCTCCCGACAAGTGGTTTAAACAGGCAAAAGCTAATGGAAAGATCAACAACAAAAAAGCCACTATTCTATTTGACTCTGGGGCAGAAGTCTCGATCATCGACTCCACCTTTGCTCGTAAGGTGGGATGTCGTATAGACAGTACCCAGAGGCAAGAATGTGTTGGGATCGGCGAAAGTTCGTACATGACGGAAGGACGATCACGCGTTAAAATCACCTTGGCAGGATCCCCGGTCTACTATTTCAACGCTTGGGTTGGCCGGTTAGCCGGTCAAGACGCGATACTGGGAATGGATTTTATGGTACCAGCCGGTATACGACTTGACCTGTCTTATGGAACCATGACTCTGCCGGATGAGGTGCAGATTCAGTTATCCGGCCGACGCTCTCTATATGGTACTCATGTGCGGATGCTTAAAATGGGTCAGTATGAAAACATAAAGGTGGCCCGATCAGTCGACGTGATGATTCGGCCGAGCGATCGGCAACAGAAATTGTGGTTAACCCGTGCTGAACGATGGGTACCAACGTTCGTTAAGGGTATCGGCAGATCAAGTTACATCAGGGTTACGAATATATCCGATTAGCCGCTGATCGTTCACGAAGACATGATCTTAAGGATGTGGCTACCCGAAGGGAAAGCGACAGATTGGGTATGTCTCAGTGGGATCACGAAGATATATTGAATGGCAGAATCTGGCTTACCAAGCCACCACAGACCTGATTAGTGACTAAGACTTAGTGGATGAAGATACCTCACCTATGGTCGAGAAGGTGGAATATTCTACGCCGACCAAGCTGCTGATCAGGAGACCATCGATCGAAGCGACAGGGGAAAGACGGGTCAAAAAAAGTCCACAAATATTGAATATTATTAGACCCGGCTCACCGAAGACAGCGGATCTAGAGAGCGAAAATGATGGTGAGGAGTTCAGGAACGATCTTGAGAAGAAAAAGGAGGATGAATCTGCCGAAGTCATTACGGAGGAAGGTGAACCCGAAGTAGATCACCAGTTGGATGACTTACAAGGGGCGACTCAAGATGATACTGATCAGGAAAAGGTAGATCAGGTAGATGAACAAGTGTGTATACATGAAGGTGGTGATCAGTACATTGAAGGTATCGAGAAGCAGATGGCCGTTTTGCCGGAAGTATCGCCCAATATGCCAGAAGTCACCATGGAAGATCTACAGGTCGGTGATCCCGAAGTGAACACTCCCGAGCAGATCGATCAGCTAAAGAAGATCATCTGGAAAAGGCGCCATTTACTGATGGGGAAGGGTAACGCCCTACCCCCAGCCGCATTCGGAGCTGTTTGTGATATAGACGTGGGAAATGCGAGACCGATCGCTCAACGTTGTCGCAAAGTTGCACCTCAATACCGGGAAAAGTTATCCGATTTGATCAAGGGCTTGTTGAGTACAAAAATCATCCGACCTTCAACATCGCAGTGGGCATCACCGATTGTGATTGTGATAAAAAAGAACGGGGTCGATATTCGATTATGTATCGACTATAGAATGGTGAATCGCCTCACGAAGTTGATGGTCTATCCGATGCCCCTGATCAATGATTTATTAGAAGATCTGGATAAAGTTTTATGGTTTTGTTCGCTGGATATGGCTAGTGGTTTCTGGGTGGTTTCGATGACTGATCGTGCTCGAGAGATTTCGGCTTTCGTTACACCTTTCGGACTTTTCGAATGGAATCGGATGCCGTTCGGATTAAAGAACGCCCCACAGATCTATCAGAGATTGATTGACAATGCTCTCTATGGGTATTTCCAGATCAGTGCTGATCGAGAAGCCACCGATCTACATGATGTGTTTACGGAGGGCGAACCGGACCAAGATCAGGGCCGATCAGTATTGGGAAGGCGATCATATATAGATGACATCTTGGTCACAGCAACATCATGGGATATGCTATGCGATAAGGTCGAACGGCTCCTGAACACCTGCGAGCGCTGGAATTTATCGATCAGTGTGGTCAAGAGTTTCTGGGGTCAACCCAAGGTCGCCTACCTCGGCCATAACGTGTCGATCCAAGGTTTGGAAGCAAACCCGAAAGATCTGGATGCTCTCAGCAACCTACCTTTTCCCCGATCACTGAAGGCTATGCAGTCCTTTCTCGGATCTCTGAATTACTATAGCCGGTTTATCGAAGACTTCTCAATTTACGCCGCTATACTATATGAACTGAAGGAAGTGGATTATCATGGGCTACGAGAACGTGATCGAGTGGGAAGATCACTAAGTGAGACTGATCGCGAAACCGAAGTTACTGAATCGAATCTCAAGACTGGATCACTGATCGATCGAACTGTGCCAGGGTCAGAGGACCATATGAAGCGAGCTATGGTAGCTTTCAGTATGTTGAAGGCGAAGATGATCTCGACGCCGATACTGAAACATTTCGATCCGGAGAAGATTCCTGTGGTGATTCTATACGCTAGTAAATGGGCAATATCGGCCGCACTGGTCCAAGATCACGACGGAATTTATTGCCCGGTGACGTTCACAAGCCGAACATTAAAACCGAACGAAGTCAACTACGGTATTGTGGATAAAGAAGTGCTGGCATTATTACGTGTATTGGATGTTTGTTACTCTATGCTGGTGACTAGATCGATTAAGGTATTGTCCAAGCGATCTAGTCTGGCTTGGTTATTGTCAGCGAATGGGTTAGACGGGAGACTGGGGCGATGGGCAGCGCTGTTATCTCAGTGGACCTTGGAGATCATCAAATGCACCAAGGGCGAAGAAGAAATTCTTGGAACACTAGCAGCCAGCATCACACCCCGATCAGAAGTCGATGAAGCTCTGATCGAGGTCGCTCCTCGGAAGCAACCACGAGAATCAATCACTATACCCCCACCGATCGTCGGCTCGGAGGAAAATCTGATCGTTGTAAGTTTCGACGGATCAGCGAGTGTGAAGAAAGGCGTGGGGGCGTATAGCGCGTTGTTGTGGAAATTGCCAGAATGGACTGTTATATCGGCCGGTTCAGACTATACTCCAGGTATCACGGTCAATGAGGCCGAATATCGCGGTCTGCTGCTAGGTTTGGATCTCTTGCAAGAGCAAAAGATCGGAAGAGTAATCATATGCGGAGATTCAAACCTGGTAATTCGGCAGATCACTGGAGAGATCGATTGCAAAGCACCGCGTTTGAAGTTGCTGAACGATCGCGTTATGAAAGCTTTACGTGGATGGCCAAGTCATGATCTTTTACATGTGAAACGTGATTGGAATCGGAGTGCAGATCATCTAGCCACTATGGCCATGCGTGATCAGACCGGATCGATAGTTACTGATAAAGCATTGCTGGAGGAATTGGTGGAGATCAATAGGCTGCCCGAGCTGATTCATGCGGAAGATAAAAAGGAAGCAGCCCAGGTCTCGATCATGACGAGATCACGAGCCAGATCACCACCTAACAGGTCACTCTCTCGAGAAAGCCTAACAGAAGAAATAGTACAGGAGATGCGGATCGAAAGAATTCTCAAGGCACAAGACGAAGAAAAATGGATCGTTGACTTGAAGGCGTTTCTGAATGGAGATCTGGAGAAGTTGAGCCAGGGTGAAGCAAAAGATTGTGCTAAGATCGCGTCCAACTATGAGATCGACGAAAACGATTTATTGTTTTACTATGTTCAAGCTGATCAGGCCGATGCAGATCTGGACCGATCAGCCAGGCTCGTGATCCCGGAGACTTTACAAACTGATATCTTACATCATTATCACGTCAGTTTAGAGGGTGGTCACCAGGGCGTAGGTCGGACGTACCACAGGGTTCGCAAACATTTTCACTGGAGAGGCTTATATCGAAGTGTCCAAACGTTTGTCGGAACATGTACGGATTGCGAAACCGGGAAGGGCATGCCGAACATCCGGGGTAGATCACCTGGAAATATCCAGGCGACCTACCCTTTCCAAGTGATAGCGATGGATCACATACCGTCCCTGCCAAAATCGTTCAAGGGCAACACAGAGTTGCTGATCTGGACTGATCTGTTCACGGGATTGGTGATCGCGAAAGCGGGATCTACCCGAACAGCCCAACAAGTCGCTTGCAGTTATGAAGAATGTGTCTTTAGGCGGTTTGGAGCTAGTGAGGTGATCAGGCATGATCGGGAACCAGGTTTCATGGCCGAAGTTTTCCGATCATTCAATCAGATGCTTGGTCAGAAACAGAGCGCGACCATGGCCTACCGTCCGCAAGCGAACGGTAAGGCCGAACGCATGGTACAGACGCTAACCAGAGCTATCAAGATGTACGTCGCGGATTCCGCTCAACAAGACTGGGATGAGTATGCAGAGAGGCTGGTGTTTGCGCTGAACTCCTCTTTCGGTCGGATCAGGGGAGATACTCCGTTCTACTTGGCGTATGGTTGGGACCCCCGATCTACCATCGAGTCGGTGATTCCTGTTGGATTTACCCGAGGTCGAGATCGCGAAGCTCGTCGATGGCGTATGGGACTCCAGCGCCATTACCAACATGCGCGGGAACAAGAGAACGAACGACTGCGGAGGGCGATCCAAGAAAGAGCTGATCGGAATAATGATCAAGCCGATTCACATAATATCGAACCGGGATCAAGGGTCTGGCTTTACTTGGATCGCGTGAAAGAAGGATATGCCAGGAAGTTAGCGCATTTGTGGCATGGACCATTCCGTATATCCGAATTGATCGGCGATCATGCCGCCCGGTTGATCACTGCTGGTACCGATTACGGAATTTTCCCGATCGTCCACTTGTCGAAGCTGAAGCTGGTCCGGGAATACCCCGATCGCCCAAAAACCAGGTTGTCATCCGATGATCAGCCAAGGTTTGACTTCGACGAAGCTCTCTTGCCCGAGGACAGTTGGGAAAGAACGTTGGATCAGAATGAATTTGAAGTGGAAAAGATTTTGGATACCCGATCAGGCAAGAGGACCCGATTTGGTCGAACCCATCGTGATTACTTGGTTCAGTGGAAAGGTTATGACGATCCCGAGTGGGTAGATGAACGGGATCTGAACTGTGGAGCTCTACTAAGAGAGTTTGAACGTGATCGGGTGAGACGAAATCGATTTGGAGTAATGCAAACCCACGAAGAGGGCAACCAGGAGTCTCAATAGTCTGGGTTGACACATTGTGACAGATCAGCCAAAGGTAATGGTCGAACAGGTGGAGATCAAGGTGGTTGAGCTGGTTCAGAGTCAATGGATATATATATACGTATAATGCACGAGAACTACATTTGCATACATGTGAACGATCGATATACAAGATGGAGACAATATTGGGACCTGGATATGAAGTGTGGATATGGAACGTGAAAGTTATCAAGAAGCTGTCGTGATATATTAATGATTATGGAAAGAACGAAACGGAAGCTGGTTATCACGACAATCACGGGCCATACTTCGTGCGCAGACGAGAAACCGTAAACGCCGGATGATCCATGGGGCTTGATCGGTATTGGTTTCGCCAGGGCTCTTTGTGATCGGCAAAGATCAAGGCATCACGCAACGTGCCGATCGAAGTCGGGTGTCCATAACCAGGATACCACTCCCCGCCGTCTGCCTTGATGCCTCGCGCTCCCGCCCGGCGAACAGGCAGGTGCAGCACGGCAGGAAACAAGAAAACGTCCAGGTCGCACTCGCCGCGTTGAATCCCATTGACCACAGGCTCGCAGATCGCGGCCCAGGCAGCCCCGGCTTTGGTGAGTCGGCGCTTGCGAGCGTGATGATAATGTTCCAACCACGCGTCCTTACGCATCGCCGCCGTGATCGGGAAATGGTGGGTCGCCTCCCATATCGCTTGAGCATGCTCTTGATAATACAGGGCCAGACGTCCTTGCCGATCGACAAACCAAGGGCGATTGGGAAATTCCAACCCGGGCATAGGCGTCATGAGGACATCCCAAGGTTCTGAATCGATCAGAAGCTCGATGGCCCCCCTGGTCAGCACACTCGGTTGCCGTTGCGTGTCCTTGGTCGCCGACGACCTAATTGGAAAAATCCATCCTGGCGGACGGGACCACAAGCGAGGGACGAGCTTGCGCCTCACCGAAAGAACCAGAGGCGTCAGATCCCATACCTGATCGGCACTCCAGGGTCGTCGAGTTGCCATGTGAGCAGGCGACGGTTTGCCCTGCATAACGACGTATAGATCCATGAACCGTTGATTCGGATCATAGCTATAGTCGTCCTGCTCGATCGACGACTTGCTTGCTGGAATGAAGACGCCCGTGAAGTTGGGCGGTCGGGTGGTCAGCGTCGTATTTGCGGGTGGAGGAATGCTGGGAACAGCCGAAGCCGGTTGCCTCTCCTCAAGATCATCTTCGTCCTCGCCATCGGAGTCAAGTAAAGCGACGGCCCGGGTCAGCGAAGTTACGCCCGAAGGGGTCGCCACTGGAACTCGACGATCAGCACTGCGTGATCGGGCCAGAGCAGATAGCGTCCTTTCGTCCAGATCGGTCGACTCGTCGTCCGAGTCAACAATAAGACGAGAGCGCTTGGCGGGAGCCACCTTCTTCTTCGATGAGCTTGCCCGTTTACGCTTCGCAGAACTCAAGATCGAGGAGACTGATCTCGAGGCTAGCGGTAAACGGGATGGAGTAGACGCAGAAGCCGCTGCAGTGCTGATCACGGGCTGATCAGCACCATGGATCGGCGAGGAAGCGACGGAGAACGTGGGCGATGGCGGGGCAGACTCGGGAGGTTGCGACGGTGTCCCAGACGGAGCAAGAGAGCTGATCAGCTCAGGAAATCGTTGCAAAGCCGTCCGAAGCGACCCCGAATCGGTGTTCGGGTCGGTCCACCTGTCCATGGTCTGGACCGCAATCTTCCTCAAGTCGGCGTTACGTTGGATCCAGGCGCGATCATCGAGCTCTAGGGTTTCAAGTTTAACCCGAGCAAGATTAAGCTCGCGCCGACAATCTTCAGCTTCCTTCCGACTCTCGCACAACCTTTTCTGTATGTTGGCGCGGCCGAGGCGTGAATCGGAAAGCTGCTTCACCAGGAGCTGGACCTGCTCATCTGAGTAGCGCATCTCGACTTCCAGACGCTCCACGTCCTCAGCAGTACGAATCTTGTCACGAAGCAGCTGATCATGGTCGAGACGGTGGTCATCGAGCTGTTGCAAATGACCCACCATCTCGACCATTGAACTCTTCATCGCCTCGATGCGTTCGTCTGGAAGCAAACATGGAAAGTCATATACAGATCGCAGAAGAAACAAATGGGACGAACATACCTTGATTGCGAACAGTAACAGACAGCGAACAAATCATCGACTGTAGAGAAGCGACGGTATCCGAAGGCTTGGAGATGCGCAGAGCAGCGAGGTCAGCAGACAGCTGATCACGCTCCATTGTCAGACTCTGGACGCGGCTTGTCATGTCTTGCAAATCTTGATCAAGTCTGTCGCGATCTAATCGTAGAGCCGACAGCTGGCTAGCCAGATCGGCAGAATCACGTTCCAGGGTATCGATGACGACCCGACGGTCGAACAACTCGGCATTAAGCGCCCGATTGGTATCATATAGGGAAACCAACTCGGGAATTGCGCTTCGGAGTTCCAACCGTAACCGGCTAGTTTCCATGGACCCCAGCGTGAGTGGACCAGATCCCTCCACTAGACGAGCTAGCTGCTCCAAGTAACTGACAGGGCGATCCGAAGAAGGCCGAGCGGGAAAACTCCAAGGCGGACGATACGAAGTCAGGGTCGTCGTGGGACTGATGAGGCTGGTCGTGATCGTGGCCGCGGTCGTGATCAGGGGGGTTGCTGGATCAGCTGAACTTGAACTGGGAGGTGAGTCAGTGATCGAAGGGGCAGCCGAAGATGCCGGAGAAGGAAGGGAAGATCGTCTCGAGTCAGCCATGGGTAGTCGCCAAAAGGGAAATTTGGAAATGAATGAGTCGAACTGCAGTCGTTGCGCGGCTGCAGTTAGGCTCAGGGGCGGCTGTGGTAAAGCGATCTGGAAAAATGTTGAGAATGAGGTGGACCACACATGGCCGTTGATTGGTGACGATGGAACACCCATCAGGATGAGACAGTTGATGGGTGGGACAGGCTGATCGAGCATACGACGAAAAGGTAGTGGACAACGGGTGCTCATGATATGAAGGAATAAGCCAAGCACAGTTACTACGCCCGGTCCCAGACACTAACGGAACAGCGACGATCACGATCGCGATCGGGATAACGTTTATTAAGTGGAGTTCACGTGGATGTATGACGAGATCGGCAGAGACAAGTTAAGATACCGCAGCAATGGTGACGTAGCACATCAGAGGCAGTTATCGGGCCGAACTATGAACAGTGCAGATGTTGAAGGTGAATATGATACGAAGTTCCGGCCCGATCGGCCGAGCCAACTGATTATGCCCCAAAATACGAAGATCAGATGTGGAATGGAATGGGGCATGTGGAATGGCGAGTCGTGCGAGTAATGTCAAGTCAAGGCAAGTGATGATGGCCGATGGATTTGTCCAGGGATGACGTGAGAAGGCCCGATCAGGACCGATCGGCTGAAATCGGTGCGATATGGTTACCCCGACAGGGGATGAAGGTCAGGAATATGGCTGAGTGGGCGAACAAAGTCGTTGTGATGGTGACCCAGAGAGTTTCCGAAGTGATCTAGGGCTGATCGCCCTGATCACTACCCGATCACTCGGCTGATCGCTATGCCGATCATGATCGGGGCTGATCAGCCTCAAACCGGCGTCCAGACGCAAAGGCAGGTGAAGTTCTCAGTTAAGTCGGGCTGGATATGAAGTGAACAGGTGTCCGAAGGGCAGACCTCAAGCGTTTACCAAGTTGTTTATCGAAGATCGGGATGGTTGAAGATCGTTATAGAAGTCCGACCGTGATCAGGGCAGAAGTGGTACAGATCAGTTTGAAGGTGCAGCCAAGATGGGTAAGGTGGTGCTATGCAACCGTGCGACGAAGTGAACAGGGTCGAAGTATAAATCAGGCACATGAGTTGGTGTATGGTACACTAGGTATAGGACATTGCATATATAATAACAGGTTTTGATTTTCCCCCTAAGCAAAGAGTCGCTCCGCCACGTGTTGCGGTCATTGGGAGCACAGGGTTAACTAGTCCCCTCTTGCTCAACTTAATTCCCGGTTAAGACGCGCTTAGACGCATTTTGGCTTACCGGAAGACCCCCGACGGGTTTGTTTAGGTGATCAAACCTCACCCTCAACGCACACGTGTTTGGAACACGTCATTAATATTGGAAAAGGTTTTGTGGAGATAACGTCTGTGGATTACTGTGGAAGATCGTGGTTTGATCGCGTTTTCTTGGTTTCTCGTTATCTCTCTCTCTCATTGGCTGGCCTGATCGGACGAACTTTCCCGATCAGTGCCTAGATACTGATTAAGTATCGACCCCAACCCGTTCTCCGGTGAAGATTTCCACCCGAGGACACCCCCCGTCTCGAGAAGGTCATCCCCTCCGACCTGATCAAGATCATCGTTTTCGTCACCGAGTCCACCTGAGTGAGTGTAACCACCCCCGATCAACGGGTACACAAGGTGAGATGAAGTTGAATATGGATCCTATCGCACATGACGACCGGTCAGATGACCGGGAGGATCAGATCAGTCACCATAATGGTGATTCATCTGATTCTGATGGCGATCAGGATCAACGGAGTACCCCCTCCGATAGTTGGTCGTCCGGGCCAGTGGGTATCCGGATTCTACCCAACACTTCTGTCATGGATTTGGAAATCGGCTCCACCACACGATCGTTCAACAGTCTCAGCCGGGGCGCCTTGCACTCTATCTCTCCTGTGATTTGCCGGATCACCAGATTGGAATCACCACATATGATGATCCGCCCCTGTGTCCGGCCAGCCAGCAGATCCAGGCAAAGTAAAAGCCCTCTGTACTCCGCTTCGTTCACAGTTATGCCAGGCGTGAAATCCGAGGCGGCCGTGACCACTTTCCATTCGGGCAACTTCCACACAATAGCACTATAGGCCCCGACTCCCTTCTTTACACTCGCCGACCCGTCAAAACTCAAAACCATTAGTTCCTCCGTGGGTCCCACTGTTGGCGGCGGTAATACGATGGATTGTCGAGGCTGCTTCCGAGGCGCTATCGCTATCAGTGCTTCCTCCACTTCTGCCCTTGGGGTAATGCTGGCAGCCAGCGTGCCCAGTATCTCCTCTTCTCCCTTAGTACACTTAATTACTTCGAGGGACCACTGAGACAGCAGAGCCGCCCATCTACCCAGCCGGCCGTCAATTCCATTCGCCGTCAGGAGCCATGATAGGGTCGACCGTCTAGATAGTACCTTGATAGGCCGAGACACCAACATAGTATAACACACATCCAAGATCCGCAATAAGGCCAAAACTTCTTTATCCACTAATCCGTAATTAACTTCATTAGCCTTCAGGGTCCGGCTGGTGAATGTCACGGGACAGTACGCTCCGTCATGATCTTGAACGAGGGCAGCTGAGATGTCCCATTTGTTAGCGTAGATGATGACCGCAGGAATCTTATTAGCATCGAAATGTTTCAGGACCAGTGTAGTCGCCATCTTCGCCTTTAACATACCAAAGGCTACCATCGCTCGAGTCATGTGGTCGTCCGGGCCGGCCGCTTATCGGGGCAGAGAAGGGCGCCTTCTCATTGGCCAAAATAGCTAGCAAGGGCGGCATCCCATTGGCTGATATTGTGGGCCGGCTCGCGTCTCCGCTTGCCTATCCTGCTCTCTCAGCTTATGGTAATCCACCTCCCGTAATTCATACAGAACCGCCGCATAGACTGCGAAATCCTCAATGAACCGACTGTAATAATTGAGGCTGCCCAAAAAGGATTGCATAGCCTTTAGGGATCGCGGGAAAGGCAGATTACTCAAGGACTCCAAATCCTTCGGATTAGCTTCCAATCCGGCGATCGAAACTTGATGGCCCAAATAGGTCACCTTAGTCTTTCCCCAGAAACGCTTAACCACACTAATCGAAAGATTCCACTTCTCACACGTAATCATCAACTTCTCCACTTTGTCACACAATAAATCCCAGGTAGTGGCCGTAACGAGAATGTCATCAATGTAAAACCGCCGCCCCAAAACTGAAGGTTTTGGGTCGGGGTCCGGGTCACCTTCGGTGAACACGTCTCCGACAAGAGCCGGGTCTTGATCCGCCTTGATCTTGAAGTGTCCATACAGCGCGTTATCTATCAGCCGTTGAGGGTCCAAAAGTGTAATGAAATGAGGCCTTTACAGCACCGCGCTTGACATGGCTTACACCACCCTGTATAGGGTCAGGTTCTCTAAATATCATCTCTATCAGCCGTTGATAAATCTGCGGATCATTCTTCAGGCCGAACGGCATCCGGTTCCACTCGAACAAACCCGAAGGGCGTCACGAACGCAGAGATCTCCCGTGCACGATCGGTCATAGAGACCACCCAGAATCCACTGACCATGTCCAATGAGCAATACCTCAAAACTTTATCCAAGTCCTCCAACAGGTCGTTTATCAACGGCATCGGGTAAACCATCAGCTTAGTCGGCCGGTTCACCAGCCGGTAATCGATACACAGCCTTATATTAATAATGATTACAATGGGCGAAGCCCTTGGCGAGGTGGACGGCTGAATTATCTTGGTGGCCAGTAATCCCTTGATAAGCTCCGACATCTTCTCCCGATACCGGGGGGGGCGACTCTCCGGCACCTTTGCACCACCGGCTTAGCGTTTCCCACGTCAATGTCGCATACCGCCCCATGGGCGGTCGGAGGCTGTGCATTTCCAGGACCAATCAGCAGATATTTCCTTTTCCATATGATATCCTTCAGCCTGCTGATCTCTTCCGGGGTATTCACATCTGGGTCTCCAACTTGTGGATCGTCAATAGTGACTGCTGGTGAGCAGGGGGTCACCTCAGGTATCACCACCATCTGATCCTCCATGCCTTCAACATATAGCTCGCCCCCTTCATGAATGCAAACTTGGTCAGCTTCGACTAATTAGATATCCTGATCGGCCGGCTGGGCCGATCCGCCTTCGGCTATTTCCGAATTCCGATCGAACGGCTGGGTCGATCCGCCTTCGGCTATTTCCGAATTCCGATCGAACGGCTGGGTCGATCCGCCTTCGGCTATTTCCGAATCCCGATCGGCCGGCTGGGTTGATCCGCCTTCGTCTATTTCCGAATTCCGATCGGCCGGCTGGGGGTCGATTCGCCTTCGGCTATTTCCGAATTTTAATCGGCCGGCTGGGTCGATCCGCCTTCACCTCGGTCGTCAAACCATCCGCCATCGGGGTTGACCGCGTATGTAACTCTGCTTTGTCCTTTCTCCTGATTCTGTCGTTCGTCCGTCTTCCTCTGGGTGGGCAAAAGCAGTTCCGCGATCGGGGCATAGTCCCGGCCAATACCTTCAGCCGGATCCGGCGACGGCCGGCTCCGCGTCAATATTTAGAAGGGGTCCGGTACTCGGG
>MIQA02018702.1:0-19039 GCA_001887855.2 Sclerospora graminicola
AGATCAGCGAAGATCAGGCATCTTTCAGCTTCCGGTGTCTTGTCCCTCAGAAAAGATGACTTAGTCCGGCTTAACCAAGCCCTGGCCTGATCGTCATCCATATCTTTGCCGGTGAAATCTTTCAATTCCGAGATCGCAGACATTCGCACTCGGGTGATCGTTCCGGATTCACTGTCAAATGCCTGCGCGGAGGCCATGTTCGCCCTACGAGGCATCTCAATGTCCAGATCATCTGGATCGAAATGCTGACTGATCTCGCCTTCTGACTCCATGTCCACATCGCTCCGTGGGGGTGATCGGTGAAATCGATCTTGGTGATCGGCCTGGCATATCGAACGAACAATTCCGGCTGAACGGACTGATTCCATCTCCACGTCCACGGATCTCTTGACCGGTTTCTCAGCGGACTGGTTCATGTTCGGTGCCGATCGCCATGGTTGTCCTTGTCCAGGTGTGTACTGAGGCAATCCATATTGTTCACCCACAAATCGGTTCATCATTGTCGCGAACATGGCTTTTAATTGCTCTGGGACCTCCGGCATGTTGGTATGACCAGTGTTGGAGGTCGGATTGGCCTGTGGCACTTCCTGAGCATCTTCGAAACTATCGTCCGATCCGACTCTGCCAGGTTCCGGCTTTCTCTTCCTGTTCTGCGACTCGATCTTGGGGTCGATCTGCTGGAACCCTTTCGGGCCCAACGTCATACGTGTGATCCCAACCGAGGAGTCGGTGGATGCCGCTCCAGATTGTGACGACGATTGATATATCGACTCAATATCCATAGGATACTCAACCAACTGTGATCGGTGCGAAGGATCCGCGATCGGCGACTGAACCACTGGGTTCGCCCCTAGTAACGAGGCAAGATGATCATACAGGGTGGTCATAGATTCTCTGATCGTCTCTTGATCCAGATCGAATAACATATTCGCGTCGAAGGCACCAGTAGTGAAACCAACCTCGTCGATCTGCGCCAAGAGGTTCGTGATCAGATCAAGTTGACTGCCTGTGATCACCGGCCGGGTCGCTCGACCTTCAAGCTTCCCGATGATCTTAGGCTTAATGATTTTCATCACTGGGTTGGTAACCAGGAACTTGTGAAACTCTCGAAGATAGAACAGTCGTTCCACATCTTGGACAGTGGTCTTCTCGGCTGTTTCGGTCTTCTCTTCGTCTTCCTCGAAGATCTTCGGTTTAGGTTTCACATATTTTTTAGGTGGATCGCAATGATCCGCCCCATGTTTTTTCTGTCTTTTTCCATTTTCTTCTTATGCATAGGATCAAGGTTAACACCTCGATCCTTTCCTGGGTTATAGTCAACTTTACTATACCCCAGATCGGCCCCGATCGGGGCCATGTGGGGAGTTATTTCATATTTAATCTCGACCTGGCACTCCACCAAACCGGGTCGATCATCGCTTCCTTTAGAAATGGACAGCATCGGAGGCGATACGCCTTCCTCCAATACACCCGAAAAGTTTCCTCCACTTTGATTTTCACATCTTTTTCATCATCAAAGGAATCACGGTGATATCCTGAGTCACCAAGTGATCCGGGCACGCGCACCATTGTGGTGGGGCCGATTTCCAAATCCATGACCGAAGTCTTGGGTGGAATCCGGATACCCACTGACCCGGACGACCAACTATCGGAGGGGGTACTCCGTCGATCCTGATCAGCATCGGAATCAGATGAATCACCACTGTGGTGACTGATCTGATCCTCTCGGTCATCTGGCCGGTCTTCATGCTCGTCAGGATCTATGTTTAACTTCATCTCACCTTGTGTATTCGTTGATCGGAGCTGATTACACTCACTTAGGTGGACTCGGTGACGAAAAGGATGATCTTGATCAGGTCGGAGGGTTTGACCTTCTCGAGACGGGGGGTGTCCTCGGGTGGAAATCTTCACCGGAGAACGGGTTGGGGTCGACACTTATTCAGTATCTAGGCACTGATCAGGAAGTTCGTCTGATCAGGCCAGCCAATGAGAGAGAGATATAACGAAACCAAGAAAACGCGATCAATCCACGATCTTCCACAGTAATCCACAAACGTTATCTCCACAAAACCTTTACCAATATTATTAACGTGTTCCAAACACGTGCGCGTTGCGGGTGAGGTTAGATCACCTAAAAACAAACCCGTCGGGGGTCTTCCGGTAAGCCAAAATGCGTCTAAGCGCGTCTTAACCGGGAAATAGATGAGCAAGAGGGGCTAATCAACCCTGTGCTCCCAATGACCGCACACGTGGCGGAGCGTCTCTTTGCTTTAGGGGGAAAATCTAAACCTGTTATTATATATGCAATGTCCTATACCTGTGTACCATACATCAACTCATGCCTGACCTTTACTTCGAACCTATTTACTTCGTCGCACGGTTGCGTAACACCCTCTTGCCCATCCTGGATGCACCTTCAAGCTGATCTGTACCACTTCTGCCCTGATCACGACCCGACTCTTCAAAAGATCTTCAACCCATCCTGATCATCAACAACGACCTTGAAACCACTTGAGATCTGCACTTCAGCACTTGTCCACTTCACACACAGCCCGACCAAACCGAGAACTTACTTGCCCTTGCATCTGAACGCTGATCAGAGGCTGATCAGCCCTGATCACGATCGCCACAGTGATCAACCGAGTGATCAGGTGGTGATCAGGCTGATCAGCCCTTGACCACCTCGGGAACGCTCTGGGTCATCATCATCACGACTCAATTCATCTTCCAAACCACACTTCCGATCTTTATACCCCGTCAGGACAACCATACAACACCGATCTCGGCTGATCAGGCCTTGCCACGTCATCTTCGGACCAACCAAAGGTTCTCATCAATCACACAAACTGTCACTCCACATGCCCGACTTCATTCCTCATCTAATCTTCATTGCTCGGGCATGATAGGCTGATCAGGCCATAACTTCGTGTCATGGTCAACTTCAACCACTCTACCATTCAGAGATCGGCTGGTCACCTGCCCTTGGTACGTCATGTCAACAGTCACTCTTTTCTTATTACATCCACGGGAACTCCACTTAGTAACTGTAGTAACGATCGTGATCGTGATCTCCATCATTCCGCCAGTGTCTGGGACTGGGCTTAACGACAATACTTGGCTGATTTCTCCACGTCGTGAATATCCGTTGTCCGCCACCTTTTCCTCTTAACCGTGACCAACCTTTTCCCAACCATCAACCGTCATATGTTGATGGGTGTTCTATCGTCACCAATCAACGGCCATGTGTGGTCCACTTCAGTCCCAATATTTTCCGATCGCTTTACCACATTGCTTACCAGCGGAGTGTCAAGTCCGCTGACTGCGTGGCGCCGGCCGCGGCGCCATACATTCACGGGCTTAATGGCCCATCTTCGCGCATCAATTGCAGCGAAGGAACTTCTTGTTTTTCGGTTGCCTCGGTGTCGAGGCAACTGCAACCGATAGGTTCATCGGTTATGGACCTCCTCCGCCCGCGCCCTGGCGCGGGTGCTGGTGTCTCGGGACGAAGTGTGAATTTCGTCTGTTTGAGAAATTGTTATGGTTAACATGCTGCACTGGCGGCATGTTAAAGTCGAAAGGCTGTTGAGCTTTTCGACTATCCCCAGCATGCGCTGCTGCTGAACGCATGCTGAATTCCTCTCGGATGCTTTGGTCTATAGCATTCCTCAGAGTCTTTGGAGGAACCCGATAAAGACTCTGTTTGATGGGACCGTCACTCAGTCCCTTCATAAAGCTAGTGACCTGCATGGCAGGGGGCACCGGCTCGTATAGAATATTTGATAACAAATAGTGCATTTTCTGAGCGTACACATGTAGGCTCAGCTTGCTCTGCTTGAGTTCCATGAACTCTTCGCAGCAACTAAGCTCCATTTCTGGAGCTTCGAAATTGAGCTTCAGCTCAGCTTTTAAAAAAATTTGATACGTCAGGAACGCAGCGCCATCAGTGGCGCTGCGGCTCATCGCCCATGCCCTGGCGCGACCGCCTAGGCATGTGGTGGCGAAATAAGCTTGAGAACATGAGTCCACAATCTTTTGCGCAGAGAGGGCATCTTCCACCTCTGCGAACCATCTACGAAGGGGTTCACCCCCTTCGCAAGTAAAGGGCGGAATCCGCGCCTTTACCACTTCAACGCTCGCACTAGATGTGGGCGTTGTAGGTTGCGACCGTAACATTGCGGAACGCACCTGAGGATCGACATACATCCTCTTGAAACGGGTAACCGTATCCAAGGCTTCCTCCGGGGTTTTACCTCGGAGGAGAGAGATGATCTCGGGCCCTATGGTCCGGATCATCTCTATCACAGTGGTCACAGTTCCCTGTGACCAGTTAGGGAAGTTTTCCCAAACTAAATCATGCGCGAGCTGTCGCTCACGCTCACGATCGCTGGCCGTCGCCATGACAGCCGGCGGCTCTTAAACCTTCGTTCCGCTAGTTAACTAGCGGAACGCGTCAGCAGTGGTCGTTCAGACGGACCACTAAGTGCTACCAGGTGTAACAGGCTAGCTGTTACTGGCTTACACTGGAAAATTGCAGTGAGGAAGCGTGCAATTAGATAGGACCAAATGTAATTTGGTCCTCCTTAGTTTACTTAAGGTAAACTTTAGGGTAGACTAATTAATTAATCAATTAGTCTCTTAAGTATATATATATTAAGGGAGACATTATCCCCACCGGAGTTTTAATTATCCCCACCGGAGTTTTTATTATTATTACCAATGGTAATTTACCATCGTGAAGCCTTTAAAGAAGAATGTATCTACCATCTTCTCATCAGTAGGTAACGACGAATTCTGAAAGGGTGGGAAACGAAGCCGTTAAACAAAGACAGAAATTTGACGAGCATGTATCATATGTGTAGCTGCTTCACTAGTACTTGGGGAAGAGTCAATCAATGCAGGGGGGGGTCTAAAAAGCAGCCTTATGTTTTGCATCACCACATTAGAATGATTCACAGAGCAGGGACAAATATTAAATTGTGGTCCACACTATTTGTAATCTATATTATCCCGAGGATAAAAAAACTCCGGTGGGGATAATAAAAACTCCGGTGGGGATAATGTCTCCCTATATTAATATATGTAAACCTAAGGCCACGTGTCTACAAGAAGGTAAGTTTAAGAGTGAATATATTATGAGTGGTTTAGAGTTAATAACTATAATTAAATCTAAACTAATCATACAAACATGTAGTATAAAGCTGGTCTGAATGATATCTTTATCATTAGATTACTTGTTAGATTCGATAATTGTATCAGAATCTGTTCTCAAAGTGATTATAACAACTTATAATCCAATATTCGCATTTCAGACATTAAGTCTGAAATTGAACTGTGATATTTCAACTTAATTATCACTTATGTAATGTCCTCCCATTACAACAGCAGTTACACGTCTATGTCTGGTGGAGCAGAGGCGACTCTATAATTCATAGAGGAGAGCCAACAACAATTTAGCCTCTGAAAGCAGAAAAGAAAGAAACACGACGTTACAGCAACAAGAAGGCTAAGCGCGCACTATCGTTGCAGTCGTAATAGTTGTTCACGTCGTAAAGATTTGCGTGCAGTCGCTAGTTCATCATTCAGCATTTGAATGCTACTGATAAAGATTTTGTGATCGCAATTACAGAAATCAGAAATTAAATAACTCCGGTGGGGATAATGTCTCCCTTTTTTGTGAACCTTATTTAATAAATAAATACGCCATGTAACCCTCGTTAAGTCCATTAATAGGTGTGCCTTCAAAATCGGGGGATGGCAGATTACGACGCCGAATGCCGGTTTTGTGACTGGCGGTCTGCGACAAAAAGTTTTCAAAACGGCGAGAGACAGAATAACGATGGAATTTGAATTCATATACCGTAATAGACATGTTATAGATAACACAAATGTGCGGCAGAAACCACCTCAATAAAAGACTGTTACTTAAGACAAGTTCACCTACATAATCTCTCAACACAGATATTAACCATAGTCTCACCTAATATAGACCAACCTGCTGGAATCTTTCGCAAATGTCGAAGCAACTAGCAGAGCTTGAGGACATCAACCGCCGCAAGAGCATCAACATGGGTCGTCTAATGACATCTTCACAAGAAACTAACCGACATAAAGAAATCTATAAAGCAGATACTCAAAGAATACAAGAGTTTCAGGAAGAAATGGCGCATGTAAAGCATCAACTTGCGAAAAAATAGGGCAACCAAAGATGCTGCCCACGAAGAAGCAATCAAGTCGCAGTCTGGTCAGTTTGAGACTCAGTATAATGAGTTTGTCTCCCAAGTCGAGAATCCGTTCAACGACTTGACGCCAAAAACCTGAACAACTGCAAGCGGAAATAGATGACACAGCAAAGAAAGTGGAAATGTACGATGGAAAATTCTCGTTGCAAGTAGTGAAGCTTGATAGATGGTAAACGGAGTGCAAAAGAATCCAACGCCAAATGCATGAAAATACTCGTGAAGGCGAAGCTCTAAAACTTGAGTTTAAGCAACGTGAACACGAACTGGAGTTGAAAAATACGGAGAATGCTGAATGTCACGCACCGATTGAGCGATTATTGGCTCCTGATCAAAAACGGATGAAAGAGATCCAACGTATTGAACACGAACGTAAGCAATTAGAAGAACAGAACCTGGAAATGCTAAGGCAAATTAAAGTGATCCAAGTTGAAGCCGACGCAAGACTGGATGAAGCACAGCCGGTGCACAATTACGTTCTCGAGCAGAAAGCGCTCATGAAGCACAGTCCGGTTGCTTTGCGAGGAAAAAGAAGCAATGAACCGTGACATGATGTCTTTAACTTCAGTGACTTTTGCGCTGGAATTCCAATTTTTGACGACTAACAATGAGGTTGAGAAATTGAAGCATCTGTGCGGAAGCTTGTAAAGGAGACTCGAATTTCAACAAAAAGAAGTGATGCGCCAGGAGACAAAGCAGATTGATGCTCGGAAACAATTAGTTGCAATGGGTCGAGATGATTGCCAAACTGAAGTGCACGTAGGCCAATTCTCAACCTGTCGATGCGAAGGCCGAGCTTGTTCCATGTGTGCAACTTCTATTAAAGTCTATCGATCCTTTTCTTGACTAACAACATGTGCTCCTTATACTTCTACCGTCGGTTGTCTATGACAATTTAGATGGTGACAGAACCGCAACTCTCGTGACTCCGAGCGCAACTGTGCTCGTGGATCACGTGAATTACAGAAGAGTAGTTATTTTTTCAATAAAATTGTGTTTAATCTCAGTCACTTCGAAACTAAAGAATACCTATTGCAGGATTCAAGATACTACACTGAAAATGTGCTGGAATCCAGATTAAATTACCCCAGCCCGTTGGTAGTTAGAGACTTATTATACAGCAACGAATGCTAATGAACTCTTCTGTATCTTCTTTCCTAAGCCTCTTTAAGTCCATACACACTTTCGTACTTTTCCAAGCCTCTTTCACGTACATCATACATCGAAAAGCAAGGTGCAGCTTTTCCAAAATACTTTCATGGTGCTACAGCTCTTGTGGAATGAGACGGGTTCTGCAAACGAGAGCTGTATGCACTAGACCACTTGTTAAACACTCAAAGTTATTTATGTGGCAGATTCAAGTAGGTTGATACAAACGTCGATTTTCTTCTACAGGTGGAATTTATGGAGCCTAATCCTACGACAACGAGCTGGACGTGGTTTCTTGGACCTTCATTTCGTCTCGACAACGGGGCTACTGTTTTTTTGGATAGAGTAGTTGTACAAGATTTAATTGGAAAACGGGTTATTGTAAAAGTGTTTTATCCATGACTACCCAATGTAAATATGAAAATAACAACTGGCTTTTATGTATTACAAATTTACCGACTGGCAACCAAGTTTGAATCATCAGGCGTGTATTTCAGCCGATAAGGATCGACCCCAGTAATTGCTTTCGTAACTTCCATCCTTGCAGAGCTCACGAAGTGATCACGATTCGTCCCACCTGATTCCACGATATCATCCACTCTTACGAATGAACAACCCGACAGAGCTAGTACTATTGGAAGAGGAGTGTCTGTATTGCAATTTCAAAATGCTCCTGTCGATGGACGGTTCGCCCTGCACCTGAGTTAAAACTGTCTCCCCATCTTTTATACCAGGACATGCAAATGAACGAAAGGCACGAACACCTGCAACAGTTGCAGCAAACAATCACGTCGCAAGAAAAAACGCTTCGAATTCAGCAGAACAAATACAAGTGTTTGCAATTGAAACATAAAGAGCGGAGAGATGAGCTCGAATCTCTCATCAGCGAAAATATTTAGACGCGTGCTAGACGATATGTTGACTTCACTATTACCTGAAGGGCAACCGGGAATAGAAGAGGAAAACCTTGATCAAAAGCTCGAACGGCTCGTACGTAAGATGGATCGACATGCGGAGGAAGGGTGTGATAAAGCTATGGCTTTACAGGCAGATTTGGACTCAAAAGTAGAAATGGAACAACAAAAATTTAAGAGATGTGCAAGCCAGACTTGAGGGGGAAAAATGCTGAGCTCCAGCGGCAACTGTTCGCTAAAGCTGATGATATAAAAGAAGAACATATATACAGCGTGAACAAGACGAGCAGAATCGTGTCATCAAGAAAAAAATGGAGGAATTAATTGCGGCGTACAAGGATAAATTTCAACCCTGAGAAGCGCATCAGACGAGCTGCGAAATCTTCAAGATGCCAAAAAAAGATAGCAAACAGTGTACGATCGGCTCAAAGCGGAAACAAATTTCCGCAAGAGAAAGCAAAGTAGCTGAGGCGTCTTTCTAACCCAATGAAAAGGTACAAGACATGTGACTCATTGTCTGGATGGCCAATTCAAGGCGTGCAAGTTTTATCGTTACGTGACGCCACCTACATATAAATTGGTGGCATCTGATCGAGTTAAATCTTGTTCCTCGAACGAAAATGTCCTTAAGTTGTGGGATATTTTAGTACCCAATACGCTTCTTGTCGTTCAGAACGTAGTGAACTTTTGCAAGCCATTGGCTTGAATGCTTGACGCACGATATCAAGATGGTATCTTCAACAACAGAAAAGTCCTGTCTACAATAACTCCTATGTCGTAATCGACCTCTGAGGGCGGTTGTAGAAATCAACTACCGGTTAACAGACTTCTTCCTTTTCCCTTTCCTTTTGCACCAACATTTTGAGCTGTACCTTTTAACGAGTCTGCTGCACGATTTTCCTGTACAAGCTCGTGGCAGTTCAGCAAAACGCCGACGCTTGGCACCTCGGTTTGAGGAAATTCTACTTCTCATAACAGGATCCGATTTGGTGAGACGTTATTTGTTGTAGTAAATAAACAATTGCACGATTCCATGACGGTAGAGAAAGAACTTACTAGGAGGCAGGCAAAAGGAATTATATTTTAGTTTTATGGAAGACATTAAGCTATGTCGGTAGTCATCCAAATGGAGTACCAATGCCTCCGTTGTAATGGGGTACCATTACATAAGTCAGTGCTAAATTTGCGATATAGGCCCCTAATCGTTTTCGATAGGGTTTAGGACTACCATGAATGCAAGCAATGAAACCCGGACGTCTTTACATGACCCGGGTCCGAGCACGGACCCGGACAACCCGGGGAAGACTACGGTAACTCACGGGCATGAGTTGGAAGCGCGAACAGAGAGAGTGGTCGATGAAATAGTCCCGGAATCTTCGGAGTCCTCCGAGCTGAGGAGGCGGGACCTGAAGCACTCACGACTTCTGAGACAGAAGAGGTCAATCGGTAACCGGAATCAGAACCGGTATTACTGGTGGAAACGGTGAAGGCTAAGTCTCATCAACAATCACGGATATTGGTCCAACCGGTAATATTTCCTGATGTAGGTAACATAACTCAGGTAAAAAACCAACAGGAACCAGAAAAGAAATCAAGTAACGAAAGTGAGTCACGGATCGGAATGGTGGGACAGGCTGAGTCTCAAGATCCTAAAAATTTAGCTCAGGCCCTTCATACGGCTCTCACTCAAGCTTCAACCACCAGGCCACGAACGCAGGCCTGGTTGGACATCACTCAAGAACTTTTCACAGCAATTTATGTGAAGGCGAAAGGCCCAGTTTCACGGCTCTCGGATATCGCAAAACGACTACCGAACCTTAAGGCATCGGGACAGAAAGATTGCTGGATTTCTATGATTTTCTGGTCGTAGACGGCAAGAAAGAGTGGACCGAATGGCGCAAACGAGTAGTTGAACTGGCGCTACTGGCTCAACGGTCGCCGCAGTCTCTCAAAAGTATACTCTGGAGGGCGATAGGACAAGAAAAAGTAAAAAAAGCGGAGGTAATGCCTGCACCACTACAAGGCTGGATCAACAAGGTAGCAGGACCAGGGACCAATAACAGGGACGAAGAAAAACTGTTAAAAAAGACGTTTCTCGTCAATACCGAAATTTACACGCCGGAGGAAATAATTCAATGACGGGAAGTATGTGAGAAGCAGTATGGAAAATTTGCACCAATGACGGTGCGAAAAGGCAGTGATGATGAGTGGAGAATTGTGCAAGGATTGGTAGAAGGAACAATTATTGCAAAGCAACTACCACAGCTCCTAAAACGAATCATGAAAATTGACGAGCAGGTACGACTGGTGCAGACTATAAGAGCACAAGTGAAATGATGCTTCGTAATGAATTTAAAAGGCGAGAGTCCGATCAAAGAATCTTTCTTGAGCACCAAAAGCATACAAGAAAGTATCGCGACAGCAGCAGCCACACGAGGCTCGGGCAGTGGAGAGTTATGGCGTATGGTGGCACAAGTTAAGAACATTAGCTACGATGGCAGAAAGCATGCGTTATATTTTCACTTTTACACCCGGGAAATGGCGAAGAAGTTTGTGGGATTATTGGTACCATTTCATAGGTTTGACCACCCACTGTATAACTTACATCGTGAGGCAGCCTCTGTGGACGCATCAGCATGGAAGAATCAGCTGGACAGTAACGGGGAAAAGTTTGCTCATGATAGGTTTTACGCTTGTATATTGAAAAATATTACGAGATCAGTGGACCTCATCAAGTTATCGGGTTTTCTAAAAACGTTGCTTGGAGTGGACTTTCAATTAGACGACTTAGACAAAGGGGGACCCTTTTCGGATACGTCAACAGCATGGAAATTGTGGTGAAGCGACTTATAAAATAATGTAAGGCACTTTCCAAAGGGTGCATCCTGATTGGTGGAAATGAGGGACAAGGGTGTAGGCGCCGGATAGTCGCCGCCGATGAAGTCTACAAGCGGCCAGGTGGCGCCAGGCTGGAAACCAAGTCGGCGGACCTGACAAGGGGCGAGGATAGTCGGATAAGCGGGCTGAGCAGACGGAAGGACTATGGAGGTTTGACGGCCGAGGCGCGGATAGCGGACGGCCAAGATGGCGGACTGTTCGTAAGGATGGAGAGAAGGGAGCCCGAAAGAAGAGGATTGTTCTAGTGGAAAGAGTATGCACCGGGATCGTAGGAGAGGCTGCCAAGGGATTGCTAGCGTCAGCGGCCGAGAGGCGCGGATGGGTGGCTATCCGGCCGAGCCGGCCGGGTACAATGTACCATTCGGACTGGTACCATATGGGTTCGGTGTACCGGCCGGGTTGGTACCATTTGGGGTTGGTGTACCGGCCGTACTGGTACACAAAGTCGGAGTTAGCCGGGCTGCGTTGGGTAAGGTACATGACTGGTCAGGCGTGTTATTTGAGGTAGGTTACACAAAGGGAGTATTGGACATAGGATAAATCAGTATACGTTTCGCTTTCTTAGACACAAGTCGCTTTTATTGGTTCACGGCAGAGGGCTAACAAGGTCCCCTCTTGCTGTTATTGGTTTGCCCGGGAAGGTTAAGTTAACCCACCGGAAGTCCCCTGACCGGGAGTCGCGGCGACTTCGTATACTCACCTCAAGTCGCCCGTGTTTTGAACACGGTATCAAGTATTGGGAAGTGGTGACATTTGGCCTTCTGTGGATACACATTTGGATTCGCCCTTCATTGTTATTGGTTTAGCTGGCCGATCGATTATTCTCGGTCCAGCCGGTACTATACAAACTTCAAGTGTCCTATTGGTTTAGCTGGCCGATCGACTATTCTCGGCCCAGCCGGCACTATACAAAGTTCAAGTATATACCCAACGAGCTCCCCGGTGACGATTTCCGCCCAGGAGCTACCCCTAGTCCTACACTTCATCTCCCTATTGAACGGATTTACACTTTTCGCCCTAGGGTCCATCAAGAGAGATAACCACCCAGTACTGACGGGTACACAAGGTGAGCTTTTAACATGCAACATTCGAGCAGTCGCGATCAAGCGGATGGAAGCGACCGATCCAGCCGGCCTCAAGCCGGATCGGATCATGACTTGGATGGACGGAGTACCCCCTCCGGTAGTCAGTCGTCTGGGACCCCCGTGGGTGTTCGCGTCTCAGGAAGATTTTCTGAGAGCGACTACACCACAATGGTGCGCGTGCCCGGATCTCTTGGCGACCCTGGATATCACCGCGAGTCCCTAGCGGGCGAAAGACCTAAACCTGTCAAAATTGTTGACGATGTTATGTCGGGTGCATTGGGGGAAGGCATATCGCCCCCAATGCTGCTGAAGATGGAAGGATGCGATGGTCGCCTCGGATTGGGGGAGTTCGAGGTTGACATTAAAGAAGAAGTTACTCCCCTAGAGGCTCCGCCGGGGGCGGATTACGGTACTACTTACGGTAGTGCCGGCCGCTACACGGATGGAGCCGGATCGGACTATGGTGCAAGTCGCCATAGTCCGAGGAAGGATCATGGTTCCGACCATGATCCTAACGAACGAATGCATATTTTGGATATAAAAGAAAAGATAAAGGAAGAAAAAGCGGAAGTCGGATACGACCGGAGTGGGAAGCCGGCCGGATCGGGACCAAGTCGCGATCTGGCCCCCTACCCCTAAAGAAACCGGATTGGCAGGAATTGGATTATCCGACCTACAACGACAAACCGCGATTCGAAGAGGAAGAAGAGAAGCAGGACGGCCTATCAATGGATATCGACTTGGAGCGTGCTTTCCATCTTCACGAGTTGGGGCAATTCTTGCGGACGGATAAGGTACTAAAAATAACACGGCCAAAGATCATAGGCGGATTGAAAGGTCCCGTCTCTCCCCCAACTCTCTCAGACGGCCACGTGTCCCTCATTAGAGGACTATTCGACCAACTCAAACAAGCCGGCATCAACACCGGCGTGTTTGATCCGAACGAGTTGTTTGATCTGAAGATGGACAAGTTGAAGGAGGCGTCCAGCGCCCTGCACGACCACTTGGTACCGCTAGTGGGTTGCTCGCCGCCGTCGAAAAAGATGACAGCTACGACTGGAGTGGCGCCGTCCACGCCGCCGGCGACAAGCAAACCGGCCGGTATACACTCAGGCTCTTCGCAGTACGAGTCTGCCCCTTCGGAAGCGGACTCATCTGATTCATCGGTGGGTATCACCCGCATGACGCTTGGCCCAAGGGGAGCAGCGCGTGTGGCGACAGCCATGAGACTTGGAGGACGTGAGGATCCGGGTACGCCCGAGCGGAAGAACGCCGGCCAGTACAGCGTAAAGGCCTGGCGGACAGCGACGGCGGATCCAGAACCGAAGGAGGAGACAAAGACGCGGATGGACGGGTTAAGAAGGAATGCCAATCTGGCAGCCCGGCTGCCCCTCAAGTCGCCCCTCAAGCCGCCCCTCAAGTCGCTCCTCAGGTGCCGGATCACCTGCAAAACATGTTCTCGGCGATGATGGAGCGATACTTGGAAGAGCAACGTCGGCTGAGCGCCAGCCGCGGCAGTCCGAAGTCACCGGACCAGCCTGCTCGTCGTGGAACACAGGCCCCCGAACCAGTCCAGTACTATGCGAGGGAGCCGAGTGATGAAGACATGGAGTCGGTGCAGTCCAAGCAAAGTGAACCCCATGCCGCCCCGCCGAGCCGTCAGACAGGTCGCCGGACCGGACGTCGGCCAACGAACAGGAAGCTGTCTCTCAGCGACGTGGATATGGAATCTGTCAGGTCGGCCAAGTACCATTACGATCCGGATGACTTGGATCTGGGGATGGCCCGCCGAGCCCATATGGCCTCGGCCCAAGCGTTTGACGCGGATTCGGGAGCGATCACGAGGGTGCGAATGTCGGCCACGTCCGAGCTGAAAGACTTCACCGGACGCGACGCGGACGAGGACCAGGACCGAGGATGGTTGAGCAAGACGAAGTCGGCATTTCTCAGAGACCGGACGTCGGACTATGAGAAATGCCTAATCTTCGGGGATTTGATGAAGGGACCAGCGAAACACTGGATCCAACAGCTCAGCCGGGAAACCCGAGGAGATTGGAGGGGATTGGCCGGTGCGTTCGAGGAGCAATACTGCGGAGCTGGAATGTCAGCGGCGCGACAATATTTCCACTCCAAGAAGCGACCGGATGAGACCCCCCTGGAGTATCTCCATCGTTTGAATGTCGCTGGCATGAGAGCGGATATTCCCGTTAAAGAAGATACCAGCCGGTCGGAAGCTGCCCGCGAACACGTGGAACTTTTCATCAGCACGTTGGACGATCGGGAGCTGGCAAACCAGCTGGCGTTACTGCGGGTGAAGAATACGACGGAGCTGGAAGTGACGTTGCGCACGTACCTAAGGGCGAAGAAGCAAGGCCCCAAGGCGGCAGTTGGAACCGGCCGTTTCAAGTCCCGATTTAACGCGGATCAAGGAGGCCGGCCGCCATCTACCAGGACGGCCCGAGCCGTCCGCATGGTCGCCCGAGAGTCAGACGCGACCAGCTCGGAAGAGGAGTATCAGCGATCTGGGGGCGAGTCTGAGGAGGAACAGTATCGGTACCTTTTCTCGGCAGAAGCCAGTCAGCCGTCCAGGCTGCCAGCCGGTTCCGGTCAGTCGAAGAGTTTTCCGGCTCGAGCTGACCAGGATTACCCCAGGCGCAAGTGCACCCACTGTGGGTCCATCAAGCATGACGACCGGAGCTGCTGGAAGCGGCTGACGTGCAAGAAGTGCGAGAGGAAGGGACACCCGGCGGAACACTGTCTGTTCACGTGTAAGGCTTGCGGGGAGGTGCATGAGGCGGGACTGTGCCCAATGGAAGAATTCTACAACCTGTTGAAGAAGTGGTACGTCCCGACCAAGCATGCTGGAATGTTGCCGCCCGGAGCGGAAAAGATGTTAAACTAGATCGCTCGCCAGGTTGGAATCTGGTTCGAGCCGAGCGGTCTAGTGTTAGTATCTATGCATATGTCGGTAAGGAGGATAATCAGAAGCAAAGCAAAGGATAACCGACAATACATGTAAGTTGGACGATTACGTCACCCGGTCCCCGGCCGGTACGGCTGACCCCTTCCTGGTGAGCAGTATACGGACGGATGAGTACTCCCGGTCTGAAGTGCGTATGGAATTGAACCTGTTACCTGGCGAGTCGCGAGGTTATTGGAAATATCATTCGCCGGATAAATGGTTCAAGCAGGCCAAGGCGGATGGAAAAATCAATAACCAGAAAGCTACCATGCTGTTCGACTCTGGCGCAGAAGTGTCTATCGTAGCACCACCTTTGGGGGTGTGAGATAGACGAGACGAAGCGGCAGGAATGTATAGGCATTGGAGAAAACTCATACATGACCCAAGGAAGGAAAGAGTCAAGATTACGTTAGCTGGGTCGTTGGTATACTACTTCACCGCCTGGGTAGGCAAGCTGGCCGGGCAGGAGGCAATCTTGGGCATGGATTTTATGGTCCCGGCCGGTATACGGCTGGACTTATCGCATGGAACATTGACGTTGCCGGACGAGGTACAGATCCAGCTGGCCGGCCGACGGCCCTTATATGGCGCCCACGTCCAGTTCCTCAAACTAGGTCAGTTTGTAACGGTGCCAGTGGGAAAGGCGGTGGAAGTAATGTTACGGCCGCACGACCGACGGAGTAAGTTATGGCTGACAAGGGGCGAGTGCTGGGTACCATCGGTTGTTAAAAGGGGTGGTCATCTCAACTTCATAAGCGTGACCAACATCTCTGAAAAGCCCCTCACCTTGCATGAAGATGTGATTATTGGAATGTGGCTGGCCGAGGATAAAGTGCCCCGCCGGCCGGGCTATGTCACTATTGGCTCAAGACGCTATATCGAGTGGCAAAACCTGGCCTTTCAGGCAACCACCGATCTGGTCAGCGAAGAGGAAGAAGTAGAAGAGGACCAGACTCCGATGGTGGATAAACCCGAGTACCGGACCCCTTCCAAAATATTGACGCGGAGCCGGCCGACGCCGGATCCGGCCGAAAGTGCTGATCGAAGCTACGCCCCGATCGCGGAACTGGTTTTGCCCACTCAGAGGGAGACGGACGAACGACAGAGTCGGGAGAAAGGACCAAGCAGAGTTGCATATACGGTCAGCCCCGATGACGGTTGTGACGACCGAAGTGAAAGCGGATCGGCCCAGCCGGCCGAGCAGAATTCGGAAATATCCGAAGGCGGATCGGCCCAGCCGGCCGAGCAGGATCCCGAAGCGGCCGAAGCCGATCAAGTCTGCATCCATGAAGGGGGCGAACTATACGTTGAAGGCATGGAAGAACAGATGGCGGTGCTACCTGAGGTGACCACCTGCCCCTATCGACGATCTACAAGTGGGAGACCCGGATGTGAACACCCCGGAGGAGATCAGCAGATTGAAGGATATTATATGGAAAAGACGACATCTGTTAATCGGACCAGGGAACGCACTTCCTCCGGCCGCCCATGGGGCGGTTTGTGATATTGATGTGGGAGGTGCCAAGCCGGTAGCACAGAGATGCCGAAGAGTCGCCCCCCAATATCGGGAAAAGCTGTCAGAGCTTATCAAGGGTCTGCTGGCCACCAAGATAATTCAGCCGTCCACCTCGCCATGGGCTTCGCCCATTGTAATTATTATTAAGAAGAATGGGGTGGATATAAGGTTGTGCATCGATTACCGGCTGGTGAACCGGCTGACTAAGCTGATGATTTATCCGATGCCGCTGATAAACGACCTACTGGAGGACCTGGATAAAGTTTTGTGGTATTGCTCATTGGACATGGCCAGTGGATTCTGGGTGGTCTCAATGACCGATCGTGCACGGGAGATCTCTGCATTCGTGACGCCTTTCGGGTTGTTCGAGTGGAACCGGATGCCGCTCGGTCTGAAGAATGCTCCGCAGATTTATCAACGGCTGATAGATAACGCGCTGTACGGACACTTCAAGATCAAGGCGGATCAAGATCCGGCTCTGGTCGGGGATGTGTTCGCCGAAGGTGACCCGGACCCCGACCCAAAACCTTCAGTTTTGGGGCGGCGGTCTTACATTGATGACATTCTCGTTACGGCAACCACCTGGGATTTATTGTGTGACAAAGTGGAGAAGCTGATGATTACGTGTGAAAAGTGGAATCTTTCGATTAGTGTGGTTAAGAGTTTCTGGGGAAAGACTAAGGTAACCTATCTGGGTCATCAAGTGTCGATTGCCGGATTGGAAGCTAACCCGAAGGATTTGGAGTCCTTGAGTAATCTGCCTTTCCCGCGATCCCTAAAGGCTATGCAATCCTTTTTGGGGAGCCTGAATTATTACATTCGGTTCATCGAGGATTTTGCAGTCTATGCGGCGGTCTTGTATGAGTTGCGGGAGGTGGATTACCATAAGCTGAGAGAGCAGGATAGGCAAGCGGAGACGCAAGCCGGGCCGGCAATTTCAGCCAATGAGGAAGCGCCCTTTTCGGTTATTTCAGCCAATGAGGAAGCGCCCTTCTCGAGTATTTCAGCCAATGGGGAAGCGCCCTTATCTGCCCAGGCAAGCGACCGATCGCCGGACCCCGGCGCGGCCGGCCCGGACGACCACATGACCCGAGCGATGGTGGCTTTCGGCATGCTAAAGGCGAAGATGGCGACCACACCGGTCCTGAAACATTTCGATGTTAATAAGACTCCGGTGGTCATCATCTACGCTAACAAGTGGGCCATCTCGGCCGCTCTCGTGCAGGATCATGATGAAGTGTACTGTCCCGTGACCTTCACCAGCCGGACCCTGAAAGTTAATGAAGTTAATTACGGATCGGTGGATAAAGAAGTTCTGGCTCTATTACGGATCTTAGACGTGTGTTATACGATGCTGGTGTCTCGGCCTATCAAAGTACTCTCCAAACGGTCGACCCTATCATGGCTCTTGACGGCGAACGGGATTGACGGTCGGCTGGGGAGATGGGCGGCTCTGTTGTCTCAGTGGTCCCTCGAAGTTATTAAGTGTACTAAAGGGAAAGAGGAAATACTGGGCACACTGGCTGCCAGCATTACCCCCAGGGCAGAAGTGGAGGAAGCACTGATGGCGATCGCACCTCGGAAGCAGCCTCGACAAACTATCGTATTGCCGCCGCCAACAGTGGGACCCACGGAGGAACTAATGGTTTTGAGTTTCGATGGGTCGGCGAGTGTAAAGAAAGGGGTCGGAGCCTACAGTGCCATTTTGTGGAAGCTGCCCGAATGGAAGGCGATCGCGGCCGCCTCGGATTTCACGCCTGGCATCACGGTGAACGAAGCGGAGTATAGAGGATTGCTGCTTTCTCTAGATCTGTTGGCTGGCCGGACACAGGGGCGGATCATCATATGCGGTGATTCCAACCTAGTGATCCGGCAAATCACCGGAGAGATAGATTGCAAGGCGCCGCGGCTGAGGTTGTTGAATGATCGGGTTATGTCCGCCTTGCGGAGATGGCCGGGGCACGAATTGCTACACGTCAAACGAGACTGGAATAACAGCGCAGACCATCTGGCCGCCTTGGCCATGCGAGATCAGACCGGACTCACCGTCTCGGATCCAGGATTGTTGGATGAATTGGCGGAGATGAACAGACTGTCGGAGATAATCAAACCGGCCGCTAGCGACGAGGGTCCCTCGCCCGAATCCAGCCGTCCCGGGGAAAAGGAATATAACGACCGCGAGTGGGAACAAGACGTCCACGCCCGATCGAACCAGGAAGTACCTTGCAGCAATAAAAGGTCCCTCTAGGCGGACCCCCGAGCAGGCCTGGCGAGGCTAA